>VZTO01002318.1:56017-106086 GCA_013400615.1 Syrrhaptes paradoxus
TTCCACTGAATGCACAAAATCCACCATTATTAAATCCTGCTTGTTCCTTTCCCTCCAAGCTCCCATTATCAGCTAAACATAAAATATGAATTGCATTGGCTTTATCTTTAGCTATGCTGCAGTCTGTAGCCATAGATATTACTTTTATTAGCTATACTTGATCCATCCATTTCCATCAGTTTTCTGTTTTCAATTGTTAAATTCTCTATCCAACAGTACAACCAGTATTTATTGCATCATAAATGCCTCACAGTCAAATCATAAACCATGTGAAAACCTGCATTGTGTAACACTGTTCTTAAATCAAACTAACAAAAGTCAAGAAACATACAGAGCTAAGTCAAATACCCTGGACTGATATGTATTTTAGTGGTGAGCTAAGCAAGAGACATACTTTTGTATAGTCTAAAAAAAAACAATGGAGAAAAAAAAATCCTAGCTTTTGCTCATCCCTTTGTGCCTAGATAATTGCTACATGAACTCATTTTTTTTTAAGCAAAAACACTTGAGGACTCATGCATTGTTTGGGAACAGTCTGCTTGGGATATAATTTGGCTTGGGATATAATTTGGCTTGAATGAGAAAGTCCTCGCGTAGATTTAGCTCAAATTACTGTTGGTATTTATATATAAGTGCATGACAGAATTAACTTGTTTCTTTTTGGCTTCTCTTCTGCATTTTTCTTGTAAAAACAATCTCCTCATGATAATGTTCATCACTAAACAAATAAAGCACAATTTGGAATGCTTTCTGTTAGGTTTACCGGAGCAATTACAGGGTTTATACAATCCTAAAACTGATGAATTGCCTGAGGGTCTGTGGAGTCATTGCAGTGTACTCTGTAAGAGAACCTCTAAGAGCTGTGTGATCGGTAGGGCTCTATGCACCTAGGAAAGCTGTTCTAGAGTGGGTGACTACACAATTCGTGTATGCATTTTTTTTAAATCTGCTCTTAAAAGGTAATTGCATCTCACCTCTTTCTTTTCCAGTTTAATCCTCTCTCTTAGTTTGAAAGATTTTATTAAAGTAACAAGGAGAATTTTTTGTCTTTGGAGTTCAGATGTTGATTACCTTTTCTGAAAATAGATATTTAAGTTCTTCTAGAAATTTTCTCTTGGACCCCCACATTTTTGGAACCCCCCAGCTAGAGAAGTTTAGGATTAAATGTTCCACATTTCTGCCACATGCGATCTTGCCATATACTTGGCATATAACTACAACTCTCTAGGAGAAGTTATGTGGGTGTTGATAAAAGACTCCCCCCACATGCCCATCAGACAAGGTCAGCTATTCAGATCAAGGTCACTTTCCTGAACCTCCCCAAACAGTTGGAAGAGGAAAATTGTGAAAACACCGGAGTCACTATAATCAGTGATTATGTTAGGATGATCTTTTCTCAAATGCACTCCATGAGGGACTACAGAGGAGTGACAAGAGTAGGGGGAAGAGGCTGAAAAGCAGTAGTAGAACATGCAAGGGGCTAACTATACATTGCAATTTAAAGCAAAAGAAATCTCAGCTGTTCCCAAGTGCATGTACAAGTGCAAATTTCTACTCTGACTTTTAATATAAATGGGAGGAGATGGTCTATGAGAGGTGATATCAGATAAGAAGTGGCTGATAGACAAAGCTGAGGAAGAGAGAATTCCTAGTGCATGCACATGGCCTTATGATCACCAATAATTATAAGCAGCCTTATGATTACCGCTAATGGATATCTGGTCTTATTTTTTACTGAATCATTTGTGAACGTATTTCCTGGCAAACACATTAAATCTCTGCATCAGAAAAAAGTCATCTGCTGATCACCTTGACTCTGCAAACAATAGTGTGGAAAGCAGTTTGGGGCATATCTGTTCTAACAGTCCCTCTGTGGTGACCCATGCAGGCAAGTTGTTGTTCTCAGACAGGTAAATAGGGGAGACAGGATTTACTGAGAATTCAGATAACATCCTTGTTTTCATGGAACAACTGGATTTTTAAACCATTCATAGAATTAGGCTCTCAGCTGCCCTTTGATTTAGTTCAGAAAATGAAAACGTGCTAATCCTAAAACCGTATTATACATTTTAGATTGGGTTCGCACTGCTTTTGGTTTTCCTCATTTTGTGCCCATTCTGTTCTTTGTTCCACATGATTCTTCTACTCCTCTCTCCTGTCTTGCATTTGTTTCTTTCTTCTTTCAGGGTCCTAATTATTTTTTTTTTCTGTGATACCAAAGTAAGTAACTTCTCTGATCCCCATTCTACCCTGCTTCAGAGGCCAAAACCCTGAAACCAGTCCTCAGCAAAGCTCATTCTGAATCTTGAGGTGGCATCCCCAAAGTGTAAAGCCCCAGACATGCAGCATTTTTGGAGTTCCCTACCTGCTGGGTGTTCATCAGAAGTCACTTCCTCTATCATCAGGCTGAGTTGCTGGTCAGGACTGGTTCCCCAGCTGCCCTCACCCCTGTCCCATTCCAAGTGAAACAGGGAGCCTTGCTCACACATACAGGCGGGGCAGCGGGACAGTGACCCTCAGGAGGGCTCAGAAGCCCTTCCCCTGACACAGCTGAACTCGGAAATGGGCGTCTGATCACAGCTAAAAACCAACCCACATCCAGAATTAAGCCCTGACAGGTAGGCATGCTGTGCCACAAAGGAGTAAGAAAAATCACTTCCTTAGTAAGATGGATAGTTTCTATTTTTTGCCTTATAAAATATTCATTCACATGTTCCTTTTTAGGTGACTGGAAATCCAGTGTTAGAGCAGTGTGGAATGACCTTCTCCCCTTTGCCTTTGTCCTTAGGGTGCATCAATCCTCAGAATGCTTCAAGACTGGATTACACCAGATCTCTTCCAGAAAGGCTGTCAGGTAAGGGTGGCACCAAAACATGCCAGAAATGTAGCCCATCCTCATGTGACAGTAGCAAAGCCATTATGCAAAAAGTAAATATCAGTGATCCTGCTATTAGTATCAAAAGTATTTAATTCCTTTTAGTACTGAGTGGATAACATCAAGTGGAAGAAGTTTCATGCTTCTACAGAAGCAGGAATGTGAATTTCACAAAGGTTTGATAGCCTGCCAGTGGGGACCTAAATTCATGACAGCTTTTAGTGGAGAAGCCTCCTCCACCATGCAGTTATCCTGTTGTCAGCTAGGATCCCTTGTTCAGCTGTGTGCAGCTTCATATGGCCACAGTCCTCTAACCCACTCAAGCCTGCTGTGCACTCCTATGTCCTACAAGCTCATCCATGCACTGAGACTCGATGCTGGGACACCCAGCCCTAGAGAGGCAAGGTAATGGAGAGTGGATAAGAGAGATGTTGCATGGTTCAAAGTCCTTTCTCACAGAGGAACAAACATGATGCCACAAAATAATGGAAATTAAAAAAAAGGGAGAAAGGAAGAGAAAGAGGCAGGTTATCTGTCCTTTCCTCTGAACAGACATCTGCAGTCTCTGAAGAGTTACAGCCCAGATTTACATTTGTTCTTATGTGCCTCCCTCCTGGAGAGCACAGTTATGGATTGCTACAAGACAGTTGTATTTTCCTTTGTTTTTCCTTTCACATATTCAATCAGGACAGTTTCACAGGATGGGAAAATACAGCCACCTTGCTCACAAGAGACTAATAATTCCCCTCTACTCTGAACCTTCAAGAATATTAAAGTAGGCAGCTGTGGCTAACAGTGAAACAAACAGCACCATCTACTGACTAAACATCACCAGGATCCAGACAACAGGGTAGGAAAGCATTCATTAAGCAGCCAGGTAAGACAGGAATAGTGTTTAGGAGGTGCACACGCTTAGCAGAATACCATGCTTCCTAGTAAAAGTCATTTTGATCACAACTTAGAGCTGACCAGACTTTCCTACTTCCACTCTGAGTTCACAGCTAGTGAAATCTCCTGAAAAAGCTTTCTACTCCTAAACAACCTCTTAGATTAGACAGAAATTTACAACAGGGTATGCTGGTGTCCATTCAAACAAAATACAAAGAACTCTTCAATTACAAATTTGTTTCATACACAAGTCACACTGGAAAATGCTGACTTTGAGTCTTAGGGGATATATTGGAAAGCAAAGGAACTTCATCAGCTGAATATTGATCCATTTAGCCTCTTACAATACTACCACCCATGGGCAGATACTCCATCTAACTGATCCTGTTTGAAGATGTGTATTGTTTCCATAGGCAAACAAGAAAGACCTGGTAATATTTTCAGTCTTCTACCTCTCTCTAGGTATATTTGAAGAAATACCATTTCCAGAATGCCAGGACAGACCAGTTTTGGGGAGCTCTGGAAGAGGTATGTTTTGCAGCAACCCCAACCCTTGCTAATAAATGTTCCATACCTTGCCCACTGATTTCAGTTTCCCAAACTTTTTGTATTCTGTAGCTCTTCCGTCAACAAGAGATCACAAGCTAGGCAGCCTCCCAGTATATTCCAACACAACTTATTTCTAGCAAATATCGATTATTTTCTCATTTTTTGTCACGATTGTGGAATAAGAAACAAGAAAGAGAGGCCTTGCTAACAAACAGCCTGCTACTGAAACAGTACCCCCACAACTCAAACTCATTTCATGGGTATCACACCCCTCATCCACCACACACATGCACCCCATACTCTCCCCTATCTCTAACCAGATTCACCTGTTTGAAAGCTCTCAACAGTACCCATTCCCATGTAATTTTGGTGTTTATCTCTGTCTCTAGCTTCTGAGTCCCTGTTGGGTTATCTCTGTGCCACCATTTTTTGATCATTCCTTTTCCTTGAGGCTGGGCTGTTTCTTTCTGTCTGTCTCATTACCTTCTCTTTCCTCTGCCCCCTTTCTGCTCTTCTTTCTCTCAATATCAAAGATTTTTTTTTTCTTCTTTGGACTCAGTTTGCTTTTTCACTGCAACCTTCTCTCATTATTCATAGGCAAGTAACAAACCTGTGAAGGAAGTCATGGACACATGGACCAGGCAGATGGGCTATCCTGTTTTGGAGATGGGAGGTAATTCAGTACTCACACAGAAACGTTTTCTCTTGGATCCTAGTGCAGATGCTTCTCAGCCTCCTTCTGATTTTGGGTAAGTAAGTTCCTGCAGTAAATATCTATCCAAAAGAGGTAGAAATAATGTACAGATACTTTCTTCACCTGACATACATGTAGGTGGTGTTATAATCATTCTGGCTAAACTGACTCTTAGCATCTTTTTAAAAAAATAAACTAGCAGGAAGTTAGATACAAGTATTTCAAATTTAGGACAGCGTCAGCCCTTTGTCTCAGGGTTTCTTTCTCAAACACAGCAGCGTAAAATTGGACAGGGTCTCTCAAAAAATCTTATTTCCACACACAAACAACTCTGATGATTGCAAGTCATCTATTGAACCATTGCAAAGTACAGTTTGCCAGGCTAAGGAAAACTGACACAAAATTGTCTCTGTCTAGAAATCAGATACCATGATCCAGGTATTTTATGCCAAGATAGTTTTTTCCTTTTCCTATATGGTGCAAGATCTATAACACATCACAGAGTCTTCACATAAAATACAGGGTCTTTTCCACATGTCTTAAAAACATGAGTTACTATGAAATAGCTAGTCATCTATAAATGTTTTTAATCCCCATCAAGAGATATTTTTTTCCTATTTAACTCAGGATGGTATTGCTTAATTTTTCCCATCTAGAAAGTTATCTAGTCAAAGTCAGCCATCTCAGGCTCTTATGTAGCCAGACAGCCAGCTGCAGACATTCATCCACCTATTCAAGACAGGTGGGATACTGTATAGGAGCATATTTGTTAATTAACAAATGACTAACCCAAGGGGAGATGAACCCTACCTGAGGGTTGATGGACCTGCACAGAAAAATGGCTTGGCTGCACTATGGCTTTAACCAGCTGAATAACATTTCAGAGCTGGCATTGTGTATGCTCTTAGCCATCAGCAATTTTGAGGCAATACAACCTTGCTAACATTTCAGCAAAAGAGTTTCAAATTAACCCATATTAGGAAGGTTTCATTCCTTGAACTAGCCCAATCAGCTGAACCAGTAAAACTTGCCTGTATGAAGCAGAGCTAAATCTACCAAAATGCAATTTTCCATTAGCTTCTACTCGTTGTTTTAGTGCAAAGAGCAAGAGCAAGGAGTGAATGAATAAACAGTTGTGGCCACTTTACTTCATTCCAATTAAAAAGAAAAAAACTTGAGCAATGAGAAGGCCCATGGTATTGGCAGTTTTGGATAGGTGTCAAAAGAGCTGGGATGAGATAATTACCTATTTGCAACATTTTATTTCTCCCCACATAAGCAGAAAAGTTTGCAGGCTTTTGAAGCAATTCTAGCTGCAAACTACAGCACTGTGCCATCTGAAGGCTGGTGTTACAGACTATTCAGGAAGAAATAATTCTTTGTGCCAAAAATTTTGACTTATTGCACTGCGGTCTGAGGTAGCAGACTCAGGAATCCTACTTTTGCTTGACTTCAAGACTTACAGTACATTGCCATTTGTCATTTCTTGAGTAGAAATCCCAGCACTGTTCCTACCTTAACCTGTCAAGAAGCTGAGCTGTGCATTCTCCCTGCTGTTCCCAAAGTGAGAGGAGAAGTTGTTTCTTAATATGTAGTTTTTATAGATGACTTAAAAATAAAATGCAGCAATATATAGCACTGATATTATCTGTCGCAGGACAGACTTACTCCCTTGCCAAAAAGTCAATCCACTGAAAATCAGTACCTCCTCCTCCCACCCTCACACATGGGGATGAGGAGGTTCCTGACGAGATCCTGCCCCAGATGGAACTGGCCTATTTCATGATTAGGTGTGGGGTTTTGATTTAAGCAGTGAAAACTCAAGGCCCTGTGTATGCTTTATTCTCTGAACTCTGCAGCGATAGTCTTCTGAACTGTCTGCTTGCTTCAAGCTTGTTTGTTGTGAAAGAGTTCCCTCCTGCATGCTGGCACTCAAAAGAAATGGAGGTTCAAAAACTTGTGCTCTTAAAGTAGTGATGCTGGGCAAATATGTAGCTACAGCACAGAATGTCAGGAACACATCCCCAATGTGCACAGTTAACAGGACACAGCTATTGTAGGCTACACCTACCCACTGGAAGTATTCAGGGAATTGAAGAGCAAGAGGTAAGGTAACATTTGGCTCCCAGTGCTTTATAATGGAGGAATTAGGCTTGTCTTGGAGAAGGAAAATGTGCTGGAAAAGGCAAGAGGTACTACTGACTGTATTGCAGTGGTTGCTTAAGCTCTTTCAGTTTTCCCATCTGTAAAAAAGGTTTCATAATACTTAACCACTTATTTCAAGTCAGCATTGCAAAGTTTAACTGGTGTCTGCACAACGCCCTAGACACATCAACGTTACCACTGGCACCAACCATCCACATACAATCATCTTTTACTAAATTAATTGCTTTGTACCCTGCTAGATTATTATCTGACATGACATGAAGATACTGGTTGCAG
This sequence comes from Syrrhaptes paradoxus, assembly GCA_013400615.1. Lineage (NCBI taxonomy): Eukaryota > Metazoa > Chordata > Aves > Pterocliformes > Pteroclidae > Syrrhaptes > Syrrhaptes paradoxus. Next base: position 63,466 of record VZTO01002318.1, read on the forward strand.
AGCTGCGGTAGTAAGCTTCTCAGTATAGCACAATGGAAAGTCATTCATGTGATCTCTCTCTGACTGCGGGTAATTATAACTATCTCCTCTCCAGTTTACAGAGTCACCAAGAGGTGAAGATTGCTTTCAGAAGGACATGGCTCTAGTAGTTCCATTGATTTAAGAATATATAATTTTTTTTAAAAAAGCAAGAAAGATAAATTGTGCAGATTTCAGACAACTTTAGGCACATAATAAACACGGTACCATATTAACTTGACTAATACGTCAACATTGGACACTGGGCAAAATCTTACTCCACTCTCTTGTTCAGCCCACCAGATGTATTTTGAGAACTATTGGTAAATACAAATATTAAAACAAGCTACTGCTGTTCCCCATCTCTAGAGCATGAACATGTTTGAACACTTCATGCTTTTTGTTTTGCTTTTCAGGGAATATAACTGCCCCAATCATACCACACCAGTATCTGATATTTGTTGCCTGAATAGAGTATCATAGCCCAGAAATACCTCTAACAAATAAACAATAGCTATTGGTAAAACACTGTGGTTTTTTACAAGGGATATTTGGTAAATATGTATGTACGTAAGCACACAGTTGGCTTCATAGAACAAGGTGTAAGCACTAAAACAAATAAAAAGATACACTGGAGTCTTATTTCTAGCATTCGGTTTCAAATGTAATTTCATTTTCTTTCCCTTTAAATAATTTCAGTTACAAATGGAATATACCAGTGAAATGGAGAGTTGGGAGTTCAACAAATTATGCTCTCTACAATATGTCAGATTCTGCAGGTAAAATTCTCCTTCTCTTTTAAGAGTAATGAATGGATAAAGTTTTTCAATGTCATTAACAAGAAATAAAATACAGAATGAACTTTCATGCTTTTCAGTTTTCAGATCTGTGAATGATGAATGTATTTGTGGCGTGGTAAACTGGAAATCTGAGTTCAGTCAAAAAGAGCTACAAATTATTAAATACATTTTCTAATGCTGATTTCAGGATGAGGAATATCTACATGGGTGTTTTTGATGATTGTTCTATTATGCAGTCAAATCTGAATTTCTCATTCTACAACTCTAGTGGCCAAAAATGGGAGGAAAAAAAAAGAAAAAAACTACTTCTTGGCTAGCAGGGCAAACAGCAACTGTAGGGAAAAAATGCCTTTTGAAATACCTTGTATGACTCTTCAAAACAGAAAAGTGCTTTTAACTCCAGCCACCCTCAAACCACAGATTGAAGAACTGTAACTGGTGTAACTAGCAACACCAACTGGACCAGACCAAGCTTCTAAGGAAGGAATATTTCTCAAGGATTCATTTTAAATGGAAAATTCCTTAAGCATGAGGACTTGCCTAAAGTTTCACCCTATTTTTAATTCCTTTATCTATAGCTACAACATTTGAATCAGAGTACAGGGAAGAAAACCCTTAAAAAGTTAGTTGAAATAAACAGAAAAAATGAAATTAATAGAGGACAAAATACAAGAACTTTTAAACTAATGGTAATCATGAGGGTGAAAAACCTTTTAGAAAAAAAAAAAGCTATTTGCAAGAACCCTTTCTTTCCATTTTTTTACATTTTACAAGGACGCTAATTTTCACCAACCTCACCCTAATCACAGTGATCCCCATTTTAAACTTAACCAGCTAGCTGGCCCAAGTAATTACCACAATTCACTATTCTAACACAAGTGCTGGCATTCATTAAAGTCTAGAATAATTCATATTTACTCACAGCCTTTTAAAAAATAAATAAATAAAATGAAGGGTTGGATCTTATTTTGATATTCATAAAAACTGCAAATTACTTTTGGAGTTAAGGAATCTCTAGTGAGTTCTGTGTCATGTAAGATGCACAAACCGATCACTGTTTGTTTGTTTTGCAGGAATTACAGTATCATCGCCTCCTAATACTTTTGCAAAAATTAATCCAGACCAGATTGGATTCTATCGGGTGAACTATGACAGTCAAAACTGGGCCAAGTTAAGCACTCTTCTGGTCAACAACCACAGAGTGAGTGTCATTACATTAACCTGCCTGGTGGGTCTCTTACAGAGGTCTGTAGAGGATGTTTCTTCTGTGAATAATCTGTATGTTCTTGATCACTCTTTTCCTCTTTTCACACAGGATTTTTCAGCTGCTGACCGTGCAGGGATTTTGGATGATGCCTTTTCTTTAGCAAGGTAAACTAAGTCTCCACAGAGCTTTCAGCACAAGTTTTTCACTTTCCATTGCCTATTAATTAGAATTAATTCAACTCAGGTGACTGAAAGAACATTTCTGAATTTGTTACAAGTCTTAATTGTATGTTGGTTTACGCTGTCCTCCAAAAGGGGCAAATTCAAGTATGCATTGACAACTTGCAGTACCAATACAGTCAAGAGAAGTGCTTCAGTTCAGTGGCAGAGAAAAAGAGAGCTTTAATTGCACAGGTCTTAGAAAGGAGTGGTTTTGCCATGTAAGTGGCAATAATAGAAGCACTCCAGAAGAAGTTAGGTGTCCAGAAAGCCAGGGGTATGCCTACAATGCATAACATGGCATTAGGAAATTACCACCTCAGCTATCTTGTTTAGAAACTTGCTCGGAAACTTCTAGCTCTTGTTCTCAGCTGTGCTGACACAGATAAACTTTAGGCGACCTTCTGTGATAGCCTGTAAGTCTGAACCTCCTCAGCCTTTCAGGATGTCTCCAGAACTAGAAATTTCTTTTTGTGTGACAGGATTTAAAGTAGTCAGTTGAGGGCTACCCATTTCTGGACACACAGGGCTGATGTATGGTGTGAGCAGCCTCCTCACAGCAGTGAGAGCTCCTGAGGTTGGATGTTGACTAACAGTGATCCTCAGGGGTCTCTTTGGAAAACACCTCTCAAGTTATATTCCAGGCTATTTTCCCCTCCCAAAATTTATTGTTTCAGACCTTCTAGAGAAAGTAGTGTTCTAATATCTTTAGAGAAGCGAGTTCTTCAAATTCACAAAAATAACAGAAGTTATGTTTTCTCCTTCCACAGACCTGGACTTGTGAATTACTCTGTTCCCCTGGAGCTCACAAGATACCTGACAAATGAAACAGACTATTTACCTTGGCACAGACTTATAACGGCTGTAACTTACCTTGCAGACATGCTTGAAGATGATACAAGTCTCTATCCCCTATTTCAGGTGATGAAGCAAAAGAAAACCCCATTCCTGCATGAGACCACTGGATCTGGCAGTTCAGGATCTGTAACAGCAACAACATTGAAGTTCAAGTGATTTTCAATGTTGCTGAGCTACCAATATTTACTTTTTCCTACTGTACTCTTTAAAAAAGTGCTGAAAACTGCTTAGTACTAATCTCTGAATTACCTGAATTCTCAATTCAGGACTATGCACCTGGAGTAAAGAAATTGTGCCTGATTATTCTTATAATCCATCACCATAAGTCACAGTAGAGACATTTGTTAGTCAAGGTTGTCCTGCATCCAATAAAGAAGTCTGTATTGGGCAGCAAAATCTCTGTCACCTGTCCTCAGCACAAAGGATGGCTATATCTCAGTGTGGCATTGAACAGGTTTGCTAGTTGACTTTACATGCTGAACATGATTTAATGGTTCCCAAAAGACATGTGTCCTGAACTCAGCATTATCTCTGGAAAACAGTTGCTGCAGTGTGTCCTTGCTGTGCCCCAACCTCCATTTGGAGCAGGTTGCCTTTGTCCTCTCTGTGCATCAGTACTGCAAGCATGCAGGTTTAGCATGCTGTGGTGATCTGGAAAGCTGGTGAATGTGCATGTTTGTGTTACTTTTTGGTTTAAGAGATGCTAGTCTGGGAAAAATTAAGGAGAATAACCTGTGAACACAAATATGTTATTATTTAAAGAACTTTACACAAGTAACCCACCTCCTTTTTCTACCTTAGGGATATTTTCGCTACCTGGTAAAACCCATTGTGAATCAACTGACTTGGACTGATTTTGGAGGCCATTTGGAGAGGTTGAACAATCTTTTTTTTTCTTCTCATATTATTGATGGAGTCAAAGAATGCTAAGCAGTAGGAAAATATCTCTTCCTCTGTCTCTCTCTTTTAAAGGCTTCTTCGTGCATCTGTTCTAGACTTTGCTTGCAGTATGGGTGACACAGAATCCTTGAACAATGCTTCTCAATTATTCGAACAATGGCTACAAGGCAAAGCGTAAGTGCTCACAGCTTTTGTGGCTGGTGAAGAACGCAGCATGTGACTTGGTCACAGATCCCAAGCAGGAAAGGGGGAAGAAAATTCAAGTACTGTTTCTTTATTTTAGTATTCCTGCAAATCTCCGACTCCTGGTTTATCGTTATGGGATGCAGAACTCAGGCAATGAGTCATCATGGAACTACATGTTCAAGAAATACCAAGAAACTTCATTAGCACAAGAAAAAGAAAAGCTGCTCTATGGCCTGGCATCAGTGAAGAACATCACCCTTTTGGACAGGTGAATTAAACACACAAAGATTTTTCTTTCCCTACAGAAGAAACTGGTCACTGCTCATTCCCCTCTCCTCTCTCCTGTGCTGTCATTTTTGTCAGATTACAGCATGAGGAATGCAGCACAGTTTCAAGACCAGTTACCTAACACCCCCCTCTGAGATTGTACTATAGTAGAAAAAAAGCCTTGCTCCTTTAGTGGAAAGATATTGAACACATGGTAGTTTCTGCACACAATCAACAGCCTTCAGCTTTTCCAGAAGTGCCTTCGCCCTGTGTAATTTTAGCTGCCTAATAGTTAGGCATCAGGAGAAAATTAGTCTTGCAAGTTTCCTCCATAATTAGTGAAGGGATGCAGGACCTCCAGAGCACTGTTTTTTCCAGACCAGGAAAGGGACTTCAAAATGGGAAGAACTGCTTTTGAGTGTTGCCAGTGACCCTCCATTGGCTACAGAGGGAGTTTGCTTAGACTAGATATCTGCCTTCTAAGTAGCCAATATTAGGCAAACAGCTTTGAGCAACTATTACCAACAGTCCTATGAAGGCATCCAAGTGAAGTCACAATGCTCCCTGAAGTGCTGTGTGGAGATACTTGAGCTAGAACCAGAACGATGCATCCATGCCACCATGGCAGTGATGGAGAATCTGGACACTGCCCCAGGCTGGTCCGGCTGTCAGGCTGGGTGAGCACCTCCCCAGGCTGCTGCTCTGCACAGACACACCAGCTCCTTTAAGCTGTCTGATAACTTTGCAGGTAGTTGTATCATGTAGCAGAGATGCAGGCAAACATGTTCACCAGGGACATTCACCACTTTTTTGGAGAGCACTTTTGGAGCAGTCTCTGCCTGGAAGAGTTCCAAGGTTAAACAAGATGAAACAAGGAAGTATGGGAGGTTCAGGAAGAGTAAATATAAGAGTTAGAATAATTAAAATACTGGTAGGAGGCAGCTGTATTCCTGAATTCTTGTGACCACAGCAGCCATAATCTAAAACCATTCAATTACTAGTTGCTGACATGATTAACACATGAATTAATTAGCTGGATCAGCTTATATTTGCAGAAAATAAAAAATCCTCCCTAAAGCAGGGAAAACTTGTCTCTTAATTTACTATTAAAATAGCAAGGAAGGGGAAAAAAGCAAACACATTGAGAAAACTGTCCTTTACATATAGGAAAAAAGAAGATACTCTTTAATCCCACCACAAAACAATTTAAGGGTGTTCTTCTGCAGCTGCTGCTGTGAAGCCAGTACCATACTACTCATCTCCCTGCAAACGTGTGTGCTGAGGGATCCTGCCACTCTGCCAGTCAAAACCATTTTTGCTGTAACTGGAAGTATAACTGCAGCACTTGCAGGCATACTATGCCCAAATGAATTTTAATTTTGTGCGGATAAGAGTTTCAGAACATATTCACTTTCCATGGTCTTCCATGACAAGCTCTCTTTAATTCTTATCACATTTTCCTTAGATATCTGAAATACGTTTACAACACCAGCCTCATCAAAAGCCAAGATGTGTTCACAGTCCTGAGATACATCTCATACAACACCTATGGGAAAACAATGGCCTGGGACTGGATACGACTTAACTGGGAGTACTTAGTTGGCAGGTACACTAATGAACTCATCGGAAACTTTAGGTCTACATCCATCTCTATATCTTGTTCTGCGCCATGCTTTTCTATGTTTTAGCTATGCAGCTATAATAACTGGCCTTTGCATAATGAAAACTGAAAGTATATTCAGCAGAATTATATCCATCTGCTGTAAAAAGGTACTTTGCTGCTACCTTGAAAACCATTCTTTCCCTAAATAATTACTACTGATAAACAGTGATTAAAAAGTATAGAAAGTTCTACCAAGGCCAAAAAATTCTGGTTAGTGCATGGAAATTAGTCAGTCATGTCTCCACTCTTTTGACTGAATTCATAACAAGACGGTGTAGAGAATTTTTTTTTAATTCCTTGTAATGGTAACAGCAAGCAGCAGATGTACAGATGAGCAGTGGGAGTAACAGTGAACCTTTCAGCTTTGCTCCTCCCTCTTTGAGTGACTTCTCTCCTTCCTTCTCCTTCCTAAGTGCTTGGTGAGGGCACAGAAGCAAAGCACACCTGCAAGCCTAGAGCTGGGAACTGGACAGCATTTGTGTTGCTGGGCGGCAACACACCTCATTCCCAGCATGAGACAATAAGTCATTAATTAAAAAGGAAAAATCCCCCAGAAGAGATCACTCCATTAGTAAACATATTTGTGAACAGCACAGATTTTATATAGGTGTACTGTCTTTCAAGTATTTCCAGAAGTGCTGAAATCTGAGTGCATCTCTTTCATTGTAGCACAGTTAGAAGTTTAAGCTTCAGATAATTACTTGTGCCTTTTCTTTTGTAATGGTTTTGCATTAAACATCATTTATTAAATTATTTTTCTAGATTCACTATTAATGACAGAACCCTTGGTCGAATAGTAACTATTAGCCAAACCTTCAACACTGAGCTCCAGCTTTGGCAGGTATGGTGACAACACTTCTCTTGATTTAAGTCAACATATTTAACAATCTACTGGTCAGGAAAATCGACTTTTTATCCTCTAAATGTATAAAGCAGCATGAGTTCCTGTAAAACTATCACAGTGCTACTAGCATGAGCTTAAATATCTCACCAGACAAAATTGCCCTTGACCAGGTCCCTGTAAAAAGCCATTTTCCCAACAGCAGTGTTATTTGCTTCATGTCAATTCTTTTTCTCTCTCTTTTACAGATGGAAAATTTCTTTGAGAAATATCCTAATGCTGGGCCAGGAGAAACACCCAGGAGTCAGTCAATTGAGCAGGTGAAGAGTAACATTGAATGGCTGAAAGTAAACAAGGAGGAAATCCGAACATGGTTAGAAGCACACCCAGTCCCTTAAAATCTTTGTTAAAAATACCAGGGACTCATTCTGGGCATTCAAGTTCTCAGACATATTTAGCAATGTGGATTTCTCACCTAGGTACCTTAGAGGACCAAAGCCTAATATTTTTTCTACGAACACTCAGGAGACCACTGCCAGAGCAATGTTTGTGTGGTTCCTGATCCCAGATCCTGCCAGCACTTGTGTGCAGGAATAGCTTTATATTTTGAGAGGTGAATTTGCCTGAACAAACATGACAAGTGTTAATGAAGGCAGAAGTGATGGTGGAACTGGGGTTCTCGCTGGTCAGGCTAGTCTCACTCCTTCCGCATACCACTCTGAAAAGCTACTCCTTGGATCGCACAGAAGTATACCTACTACTCTCAGGGATCACTTTCGAAGTGCACCTCATTGGAGCTTTGTCCTGTAGGAAAGGGAATTAAGCAGTAATTTTAACATTGTCTGAAAATCATCCCTGTATTTATAGCTGTAAAAATTCTACGTTTGGGATTTAGCTTTGTATTCTGATACTAGAGAAAGGCCAGTTAAGCTTCCCTCTCCACTGATTTTTGAAGTTTAACTACCAGTACACAAGGGATCAATATTATCAGCTTCATTTTCAATGTTATTATTTGGCATTCTGCAGCTTAGGGTAGGGGTTGGCTTGGTTATTTTTGTCTTATTTTTACTTTGAGGCAACCATTACAAGACATATGGTACTTTCTGTCTCTTTTCTTACAAAAAAAATAAAATTAAAAAATCTACCTGGAAATCTCCGTGTCTTTCTAATAAAGTGGTAAAACTACCTGGCATATAGAAAAACAGTTGTTATGTAGCCCAGCTACTTTACATATAGCTTCAGTGACTTTTCGAGGGGAAAAAATCTACTATGTCCTCTGAGAAAATTTAAAAACAAAAAGGAAAATTAAGACAGAGGGGGCAGATGAGTGCCTCTGTTGCAAATCAGTCTACTGCAGAAGTACAGGCAGCAAAGAAACAACTCTTGATCCCAAGTCCCTCTGTCCCTATGACACTGGAGAAGGCAGCAGGGCCACTCTGCCTGCCACTCCCAAGCTGGGAGCTGGGGTGCCTTGGAACTCCTAGGTTTCTATGTGTTGTGCCTGATGCCATCCAGGCACCAGACATGAGCATCAGCCCTATCCTCCTTGCCTTCTCCCTGGTCTCCTGGGTGGAAAGCTGCAGCAAAAGGCAACCAGCCAGAGCCGGTCCCTGTCCAGATGCCCTGGGAGCAGCACCACGGAGCATCTCACAGCCCTGGGAGAGATCAAGCACTGCTGTCGGGAAACTCTGCAGTGCGATGAGAGGACAGAAGCATGGAAAAGTGCTTCTATTCCCTTCATCCTGCAAAGGGAAAGTTAGAGGTGTTGAGGAGATGGCTCTAGTGTACAGAACCTTGGGGTAGAGTCTCTGCCTGCCTCTGGGCCTTGGTACACCACAGAGGACTCCAGAGAAACTTATATTGTCCCAAATGGAAATACTCTACCCTGCTCCCCCAGGAGATTCAGGGCTGGAGCTGTTTTGGGCCTCTCCCTAGATACCCAAATAGCTGTGACAAGCCCAGACATATCTGGTGACCAAGTCAGTTGTCTTGTCAAAAGAAAATGTCAGTCATTTGCCCCCTGCAAACAAAACATGATGGGATTTTGAGTGACAGCTGCAACTTGCTACAGATACCAGTTGCTCTTTAAGGTAAAGAGGTGGCAAAGGACCAGGCAATTTCTTGCATTTTTTCTTCTTGCTCAGATTCACACACACAGTACAGCGCAAGTGAAGCTGCTGCCTACACCCAAACTGCCAGCAGTTCAGCACACAGGGAGCAGGATGTCCTTGGGCATCTGCCTGCTTGGTAGGACACATGTCAACTCGCCTTCATGATTTTACAGTTTTGATGAGTGAATTGAAGGAGCAGAAGCCAAACAAAGCTCTCTTGCTCTCAAGGTCATGAACTGGTTTGGTAGCACTGCACTGTAATACTACCAATGTGTAGGATCACTGTGACTACACAAGAGTATGAGCTGCTCAGAAAATTTTTTTGTGCACTGTGGGTGCTGCACGTTTTTATTGCAAGTTTTTAATTGCAGCTGGCCTCTAACAATACAACACCAATATGAAGATGCTCAAGCAGATAGCTCAGTTATTTTCACTTTCAGAGAATATTTAGTAAAATTTGTCAGAAAAAAAAAACAGATCCTCTAACCGTTCATAGGCTTCTGCCACAAATTGCTGTAGGAAGAAAAGTAAGAGGTATGGGTGCTACTGGAATGATACAAGATTAAGTAGTTACTTTAGGAGATTTCTATCCTTTGCTACATGTAGCCCCTACTACCACAGAGGGGGAGCAGACTTGCCAGCAGTGTTAACTACAGTAGTAGACTTTCATCAAGGAAAACAAAAGTAGAGAAGATTTTCTATAGTGCTGGAAAGATACAGGAAAAGCAACCTTCATCCAAATCGCACAGACACACCCTGTTCAAGAGAAGGCACACATTGCTGGCATTGTGTATGATTGTAGCAGAAAAAATATAAAAAGATTAATCAGAGAGAGAGAACCAAAAAATACCACTGAGGCAGTGAGAGGAAGAAGCCAAAGACAAGCTTGAACAACTACTGAGCTTGTGACCCTGAGTGACTGGAGGACAGGAGGGGATTTAAAGTAGTGAACCAAGGAATCGCCACCTGTCATTTGATTCTTGCTCTGTTCAGGAGGGGAACACGTGCAGCTTTTGTGCCTGAACCACACTGGATCAGAGAGACATCTGGCTCATGAGTCAATACTTTTGATGTCACAGTAAGGTTAGCTGGATTTCTACACTGATCTTGAGTGGGCAGGTGAACGTGGAAGTAAATCCAAAAGCCCCAGAAGAAGGCTGCTTTCATGGTAGGGTGAAGTTCTGTCAATTTTAAATAATGTTCTCAAGATTATGCAGTGCTCTTGCTACCTTTAAATGGCTCATGGAGAGTGTACTGTATGGCATGTGCCTCTTTCAGACTGTTTGTCCTAGACAGATAACAAATCTGGTACATGCTAAATCTTTCGGTCAGGAACTAGTGCATTTACAAATGGTCTGTGATAAGCTTAAGAATGCCAATTTGAAACTGAATCCAAAGAAATGTGAACTGTTTTAAAAAGAGATAATTTTCCCTCGGTCATTCGATCAGCGAGGAAGGAATTTGCACTGATAAAGCCAAGTGAGGGAGTGCAGAACCGGCTGGCCCCTTAGATCCACACAGCTTCTGAGGCTCTGCTGTTCCTATTGTACCACAGCAAAAGCTGTTGCATGCAGTAAGGTAGAGAAACGTTTTGAGTAATCGAAGTGTGATGTGGTGGAGTTAAAGAGGGGCCACTTGTGACTGTTGCGGTGTTGCCTTACACTAGCTCTGCAAATCCTTCTCATATCAGCCACAGCTGTGCGTCCTACAGAGCCTGAGCTGTGGGCCCCAAGAGGCTGTAAACCTGATAGGTGCACGAAAATGCTTTATCTTGATGATTCAGGTAAAGAAACAACTGAAAACATTGTATTACTGCACAGAACAAAAAATGAATAGCACCAATGCAAATACCAAGGCGTCTACAACTCCCCAGCTGAGTCAGTTTCTAAAACAGCAGTTAAGATCACTACAAAGCATGCAGACATAAAAAAAATACCATATTCATATGGTATGTCTCACTGCTGAAACAGGACATGATTAGGAAGTATCCCTCCAGCCTTCCTACAATGACAACTGTCATTTCTTGGCTACCATCATTTTGGGTGATGGCATCTTCCAGCAGCTTTTGGGACTCAAGGTGAAAGGGAAAAGGTTAGCTTGTGATGGGCACAGGAGAGACTTGCTAAACAGGGTGAGCAGGAAAGGACCTCACCCTGTTGCTAGCAGCAGCAATACCATAGTGCCAGATTAAAACTTCATCTTGTGTTATATATATCCAATTATGAAAGTTAGTCAAACAAGGTTGTGTTTGCTTTCCCAAGTGTTTAGGCAGAAGCCAGCAGACCTGGAGGTATTCCAGCTTCACATCCACACCTATGGCAGCTGAATATATGCCTGTATGTGGAAAACTGGTACAGAAAGATATAGCTATATGTGACTAAGGAAATGTTCTCCAGCTCACAGGTACTATGGTGGCTCAGATGGTGCCCAGATATCCAAACTTTTCCATTATGTGCTTTGGAAAAAAACCACAAATCTATTTATAAAAGCATCTAAAACATATTTGGTTCAGATAAGTCTGAGAGTTTCTGGCTTCCCAGCATATATTCTGAAGAGTTGTGAGGGAAGAGCAAATCCTGAAAAACATGACAATGACATAGTATCTGAGAGACACCATTCTTAAGTAGCACTCACTAGTTGTTTCAGTAATCCCTCACCCGCAGAAAACCTTTCCGTATCAACCCCCTCTTCTTCACAAATCGATGTCCAGAGATTGCTGTCAAGCTGATATCTGCTTGCTGGTGGTTTAATGATGCTGAAGCGATGGGTGTGGATGGTCTCAAGAACCAGGCAGTCAATGAAAGGAAGTGATCTGGACATGAGAGAGGACTAGAGCCTAAATCTTCAAAAGGAAGGCTGGGGATACAGGGTCATTATTATTTGTAAGAATCGAAAGTTGATTTGAAGTAGCTGTTGCAGTGATATATGTGATATCCACCATACAACTTTCACCCAAACTTTAGCAATGTCAGATTTCCTTTGTAGATGAATGAAATGGCCAGGTATCATCTAAATATCCTTCCCCATACTTTTGAATTTTTTAAATTGTTTGCAGTGAACAGAAGACTGGTCGCTAATATGGTTTCTTTCAAGGAATGCAAGTCCAAGTATAGATCATGAGGTTCTGCCATTCCAGAGTTCCCATTCCACATTTTCTGCTGCCAAATGCATTCACATGCCACGGGTCGGCCAAGAAACCTTTCCAACCAGGAACTGCATACCACAGAGCTACAGACCTTGTACCTGTAGCAGGTCTGCAACTTCAGGGTATTTCTTTTGTCTTTTGCAAAGAGAGAGTCAGAAACCAAACAACTTCAGGATGCTCTCCAGAGGGTAGTCAACATAGCTATTAGTCAGAGCAAAAGTTGCAAAACATCATGGCAAAAAAGGTGTTAAGCCATAGGTCAAGATCTTACAAGCCAAAAGAGTTGCTGTGGCAGTCTAAGAAGCCAATTTTCCAGGTGTCTGGTGGGCAGCCAAAAACTGATTTGATTCTTTTTTTTTAGCAAATAGTCACTTTGAGCAAACTGAAATTACAGCCCAGCCAGGTTCATTAAGCAGCTTCATCTGGAGAAGACACTATGGACCTGAAGTTACAAAATCACTGATGAGAAGTCATCACCCTCCTCTTTTTCTTGGGCTGGAGCACTTGCAAAGAAAGCAGGCAGGTCAAGGCTCAGTTCTGCTTCCTCCACAGAAATGCACCTCAACTCTTCCACATGACTATACCAGGAGTGGTCTTCCAAACTCTCCCGTGGTATTTAAATAACAGCAAGGATCAAAACCCAATTAGTAACTTTATAGTTTGGTGCTTCACATGAGCACCTAAGAACTAAGGATTGCCAGACTGTTATATTTTATTACTTTAAGTAAAGATGGATGCCTTCAGCAGAGGTTGCTAATAAGCTCACATCTGCATTAGTAGGCCCTAAGTAATTAGAAATGTAGAGGAGCACTGTTCCATAGTACAGTGGTTTGAACAGCCTGAAAGGGCAGACATGTGGTTTAAAATTCTCTCCAGCGGAAACACTAATTCACTAAGTCTTCCACCTCCCGCACAGGGTCTCTAACCACTTCATGTAAGGGGCATTCCTCTCCTCCAGTGCTCTTGTAAATGCAGCCCTTCTTTTACTCTGCCACCTCAAGGACTCCAAACCAAAAGGCTCAGTCTTGTGAAAGGGGACATTTCTGTGTCAGGCGAGACAAGATTTCAGCTTTTCATTTCCTCAGCAGAAAACAAAGCTTCATTCAAGCTGCACAGACTCACTCCCCTCCTCCCTAGTTCAGGAGAAAAACAAACAAACAAAAATGTGCTCCCCCAGCGAATGCCCCGAAATAACACAACTGTTGGCTTCATATACACGCTGCTAAGCTCCCTGGCCAGACTGCAGCAAAGACAAGCTCCAGGCCTGCAAGTGAACCAGCACGAACTAGGAGGTGAACCAGAGCAAACTACACCCTCAGGTATCGCTCTAGCCACGAAACAGAAGCACACAATTGCGCAATCAGAGAAAGGCTGATGCAAGCAGGGACTGGTTTCAATGAACGTTGAGTCAGTCACCACGTATTACAAAACCGGAGCAGCCGACAGAGCCAAAAACACACAATTAACATTGAAACAACACGACCGAGGGTAAGGTCAGCTATGGCTAAGATCGGGTTGCAGGAGGGGGAAGTCAGGTACACAGCCGAACTGCATGTATTAGTACTAGAGTTGCCCAGCCAGAAAAGTCAGGGCTAGGACAAAGAATGTTGTTCTTGAAAGCATGATGCTACGCTAACACACTGATACAGCACCTTCTGCTCTTCTGCACCCTGGCCAGACCTCTCCCCACATACCCTACTCACAGCTGCAGATGCACGGCTAGAAAAGAACAGAGCAGGGCAAGAAATGTTTGGCCATCTCTGTATTTTGAAAGAATGGAGAACACCTAATTTGGCCAGAACTACTTGTTCTGGTCTAATGGATAGATGGGTTTACTCAGGAAAAAGACATTTTTAGTGTACCTTCTGGGCTGTCCAAACTAACATGGGAACAATGTGCAGGACAGGGGAACAGAGAGGTTGTTACGTTGCCAAAGCAGGTTGATGTGTATGTCCTAGTGACACAAACAGCCTGTGTTTTGTTTATTTAAGCACATCTGGTTTAAATGTTAACAGTTCTGCACAAAATATTTAAGAGTTCTTTGCAAAATATTGAAATAATTTTTATTATTTTAGCTAGGACTCCTTACACAGGAGATGAATGCAACCTGTCAAAGACAAATCAGATAGGGAAAATTAAGGACAGAAAACAGCAAGCTTCAAAAAACATATTAATGATGTATCATTAAGTTTTTACTATGGGAAATGTATTACTCCACTCCAAAAACATATGTTAAAGTAAAACATAAATTTCCTCCTATAATTAGAGGCTGTTGCTCAAATACTTCTTAAAATGCAGCTCAAAAATTTTGATCTATTTGCTGTGTGCACTAGAAAAATAAAAGAATATTTGTGGTCTGGGAAATGTGGTTTGTCCATGTATTGACTAATCTCACAGAGTTGTAATAGATAGATTTTGTGGTTAAATTAATGCATTAGCAGTATAAATAAATAGGATAACCATGAAGATGCATCATGGTGATTAACTTTTTTCCCTTTGGTAAGAGAGAAAAAAGTCTCCTTCATGTGAGATGGAGGACGCACAGTGGAGTTTTTCCCTATTTTTATTTCTCCACAGCGTATTAAGAGCAGCCTCTAGTGACAGCTGGTAGCCATTACATTTAATTATACCGACTTTCACACGGCGTGCATGCTTATGGAAACACTTCCTTAACTATTTGCAACGCATTTAAAAAACAAACACAAAAACCAATCTGCCTTAAAGATCTTATGAACAGCACCAGCCATTAAGCACACAAGCTCTTCAAAGTGACATCGAATGAGACCACTTAACCTAGAATAAATGGCAATTATTAAGGTTAAAATTTGTAGGCATGAAAAAAAGGCACCCAACCCACAAAATGAACTTCTATGTCACTTTTAAAGATTACATTTAACCATTTGAGTCACTAGAGATTGCTGAAAATGCAAGTTATGTTTCAAAAAGCCATGGGCACTGCTACAAAGGACCAAGAAGCTGAACACTCAGAACTCAAGACAGTGGAGACGAGCTTGCATACACACCTGTATGCAGCAGGCGCACCGGCCTCTGGCACAATGGCTATTTTACCTCAAGCAGTGGTCTGCAACTTAAAAAAAAAATAAATAAAAGCTTCTTAGCAAAACCAGGCATGTATAATTTGCAGCAAACTTAAATGTCCATAAACTCCCTCTCACCATCCTGAGCCATGCATTTGTTAGCTTTTTCCATCTATAGCAGCTGATGCATTAAAAAGATATTACCTCTCCTTGCAAACTTGACTTTCTTTAGGAGCACACACACACCTGTGCTTCGAGGGATTGTGGAAACAAGTGTCTGCCTGTGCTCATGCTGGCTAACTCCCTGCACTCATCAAAATGCTGAGGGGCCACAGCAAGACCCATGGTGCAGTGGGGAATGAGCTCTTGCTGCTGGAGGTGTGGTAGAAAATGGCAGAACCTGTGCTGCAGGGCAGCTTCCCCCCAGAGGCTAGGTCCCCCTGAGCTAAAATGGGCTTGTGCTTGGGTTTTGTATCCATCGCTTTTGGGAGTCATATGTTCTTTTATACCTCCCTGAAAAGAAGCTAGGAAATATTTGTTTAAATAACCTTACTGCCTGCCTTTAAGTCACTGTTCCATTCACAGAAGAATGAATCATCCCCCGCTGCCTGTGGTGGCGGCTCTCCTGCCGCCATGGGCCTGCTCAGAGCTCTGGAGAGCTCCTTTGCTTGCAGAAAATGGACCCAGGCTCATGCTCATGACTGCGTCTGTAGCCTCAACTATTCAGTGACACTTTCACGGCATTAAAAAGGGAGACTGGAGAGCAAGAGCGAGGCCAGGAAATGGTGTCCCAGGCAGGACAACAGCCAGGCGTCGGGCACCTGTCCCCTCAGGCAGGCGGGCCGGGAGGAGAAGCTGCCGGAGGCACAGGCCTCCCTTGCATAGGTGACTTTCCATGGGCTATGGTGAACAAAGCCTCACGCCCAGTGGTGGGGCAGAGTTTGCCCTGACAAAAAGGAGGAACTGGAGCACGAGGTCCCTATATTCAGGCATATCTCCTGCCTCCCCTCGCACCTACCTCCTCCGGCCGTGGTGGCCTTGTGCGGTTTGAGGGTCTTCCAGGTACTCGTCTCACGCCAGCCGAGCCTCACAGGGCCGGAGATTTTGTCTTTTAAAATAAAAACACTTGAGAGCACGGGTGCGGGGCTCAGTCCTGCCTCTGGGCTCCAGGCGAAGGCTGAGTTGGGCCCCTGCAGTATGGCGGCCTCCTGCAGCCAGCACGTCATGTCGGCCATCAGGCAGTGGGGTCCCTTCACAACCCCCAAAGACATCACTGCCCAAGTGTCTGTGTCCTCTCCACGTAGCAGCCAGGGCTGCAGGAGGGAGAAAGAAAGTCCCTGCTGCCATACTGCGTGGTCTGTGTGCCCTGTCCCCCTGCGTGAGGTTGGGCAACACCCAAACCTCCGGCAGGCTTCCCTCACCAGTGCGTGAGGGAAGGCAGGGGCGGGTGGCCAGGGCTGCTCTCATTACAGCCACTCATCGGCCGCTAATCCAATCACCCCGCTAATGAAATCAGGCTGTGCCACTAATGAAATCACCCTGTGGTGGCCAGCATCGCTTCCAGTGCTGCTGCTCTCGGCCTCAGGTGGGCTGTGCTGGCGGGTAACCTCTGCCAAGAAACCCCAGCCCCACTCCCAACGGTGGGGACAGGCAGCAGGTCCCCTGCAAGTAGTCAGAGAGAGGGATGGCTGACAATGAGACACTTTTCCACTTCTCCACTGGCACGGTTTTGTTCGGGGAGCTGCTGCCCACCTGTGCTGGGAGGGGAGGCTGCCCAGGGGGTGACCTCCCCAGGAGATGGCCTCCCTGGGTGACAGCTTCCCCTGCCTGCAGACGGCCAGGGAGGGCGGTGGTGTTTGCCGCAACCGAAGTTTTTTTACTTTAAAAGCTGCTGGATGTAGGGGAGCATCCTGAAGCATCTGGCTCATGTTTGGAGTGAGGTCTGCCTTTAATCGGATTTTTTTTTAGAACAGCTTGGAGCTGAAAGAAACGAAGGAGACAGTGATAACAGGATTGTTTGTAGGAAACCCATTCGTAGCAAAGTCTTTAGCATTCTGCAAGCTAGTGTGCTTCTCCAAAGGTGTGCTAGTTAATTAGTGTGTTGTTTAAGGCAAGGTTTTAATGGTGTAGGAGGCATAAGCCTTTGTAAATAATATTATCTTAAATGCAGAAGGCCTTATCGTGCACCCCTTGCTCAGGCAAGTCTCCTCTTTGAGATCATCTGGAGTTTTGTCTGAGTAAGGAGCGCAGAATCAAATCCATAATGAGCCGACTGCTTAATCGAGTGGTAGAGAAAAACACATTCAGACGGTTTTCTGTCACATCTGCTAGACATCAGTACTGCTGCGATCTCACTAGAGGGAGCAATTTATTTTGAAATATTAGTCAATATTAGCTCAGCACTTAGCAGGGCCACCAGCGGGTCAAAATTAAGAAGACTTTTCTGAAGCAAATACACATTTTAAGATAAAAAGACAAACAAGGGGAATAGAAAAATGAAAAGGCAGCACTAGTTAAAAATCCTAACTTCTGAAACAACGACTTGTAAATTGAAAAAGGAATCCATGTGACATATGGAGATGATTTTTCATGTTGTTTTTCCTGCTGAAACATCTACAGTAGGGTTTTTGTCCCTGTTTCCAGTAGAGATTCCTATTTTCAGGGATTACAGATCATTTTGGTTGGCCCTTGATGTGAAGTTTTGCTTTTATTTTAAAACCTAGGTAGAGCTATTCCCTTTTTTATCATAGGCTGTAAAAGGAAATAAATTCTCAGATGCGTCAAGATTCTTGGAAGTATTGCTAGCACTCGGGCTTTGTCAACATTTCCATCTTAAATCATTATTTAATGTTGAGTCATAAACACCTTTCTGTAAACATTTATTTAGTGCCTGACAAGGTCTCCCCTCTGAAGGGGTGGCGGTGGTGTCACTCAAAAAAAACCCAGGGCTTTAAAATATTTTTAATTATATCTTTAAAGGCTGTGTTTTAAATCCGTCATGGTTCAATACTTTCCTTATTCAAAGTCTATATCGGGGTAAGTTTGTTCTGGACTTGTACAGTGCCTGGCACAGGAAGGTTCTCAGAGACCTGAGGCACTGCAGTGAAAGCAAATAATACAGATTTAATACTGACTGTGTTTATGCAGTCTGACCCTGAGTACCGCTTAGCTCCTGGGTCCTGCTGTCTGCCTCCGCTATGTCCTGACTCTGTGTTGGGATGAAATGTGGGAATGCAATCACTCTGCTTTGCCCCCTGCCCTGTCTGGAGGGAGGAAAGGGGGTCTGTGAGCTCGAAGAGAACCAGAGTGACCTCCCTGAGGTGCGGTAGTATGGAACACTCCTGTCCCATGGGCGAGACACAGCCACCAGGAATTAATCCCTCCCTCACAAAGCCAAAATTATCAGCTTTGTGCGTCTGTGTGGGCACAGAAGGTAGCTCTTTGTTTCGTGTGCTCCGCAAGGAATCACTGAATGCAAAATGACCAAGTCTGTTTGCCCCGGTGGGTCTTGGATACAGCCTTTAAAAGCCTGAAACCTGCCATCTGGTCTGCTAAAGGGGAGCCTTCTCTCTATGGAGCACCAACTGTGTGATATAATTTGCAGGACAGGAGCTGGAAAGGTCTATGTGTTAGTAAGGAAAATAACATCACTACCCCACGATATACGTTAGACCAAAGGTATTGTTATTAGCAGAAATTATCAGCATCACAGTTACGTTTGGTGATGATGTTGGCTCTATGCTTTATGCAAACAAAAATCAGTTTTTACTTTCCAGATCTGGTGTACACAGAGGACAGCTTACACATGTACCCTCGCTGCGTTTCAGGAGGCTGGATGGAGGTATGCGCTCTGCAGAGCGCTGGTACAGAGAGCACGATGTTATGCTTAAGGAAGCCGTGCTTGCGATACAACGGGATCCGCCTGGATCTAAGTGTCATTTATCATAGAGTAAGAAACTGAAACAGAGCCTGAGGAAGGGAAGAGGAAAAGAACGGCCATGCAATCTTCATCTCCATCACAGCCTGGAAGAACAGCCTCTCTTGTACTGCTGCTGACATTTTACTGTCAAGAAAATCAAAGCTCAGTTTCCACTGGAAGATTTTAAAAGAATGGCAAATGCAAGCGAGCGCAGATTTAAGGCTACCTTCAAATGTGACTGAATATGGGGGAAAATAACTTTTTGTAGTTTTAAGATCTACTAATCCATCAGGTTTTTTATTTTTGGTTCTAGACTGGGACTTTCTGGTAATATTTTATATTAAAAATTCAGGTCCCCTTTTATTCTACTTTCCTTACTCTACAGGTGAACGGAGATTTAGTAGATGTGGCACCAGGCAAGGAGGAAGCAAAATCTGACAGACCAACAGAATGTGACTAATAACCAGTTCATACAGAAAGTCTTTTTCTTAACACCAGTATAACTCCTTTGCTAAGAAAGCAGGGAAAAATCTGTTTGGTTCTTTCAGCAAAGTACTGAAGCACAAGCTTAACTTCAACTATCTGAATAATGTCACTGACTAGTTTATATACTCAGTATTAGAAATTTTTTAATATTTACATCTTTGTTTAATTGCTGAGGGATTTTCCACTGCTTTGAGAAAATTTCCAGAAAGAAAATTCTGAATGCTAAAGGAGATTTTAAAATATTGAACGAACATGGTTACAAATTGCCTTCATGTGCCTCTCCCCCAGCTTACGATCATTTCTGGTGACACCTGCCACGGTGTGTATGTGTGTATATTTCTGTTCTCTTAGAATTATCGCAGCACATCTCTTTATCACATTAGGCCAAGTAATATTAATGTAACTGAATGGCAGGTAGTACACAGGAGACCATATCATGTCTAAAAATTGCTTTAGCAGCTTAGCTCAACTGAGGCAGCAGCAACAGCCTCGATTCTGAATTCTTTCATTTCTATTAATGAAAATCCTGAGTGGCCTAAAAACCAAATTAAACAAATTATACATGTAAAGTGCCTGTAATAATTTACTATTTAGTAAATCCATAGTATTTAGTTGTCCATCTCATAAGAAACTTCTTTACAGACCAAGGCTCCCGTGGACTAGCAGCAATGTTAACAGAAGAAAGCTAGCTTTTAACATAACAAATTTATTATTGTATTTGTTTTCCATCAAAATGTGCTGCCAGTTTAATGGAGAGTGAGATTATTTGCATGACAGACATTTAGGAAAACTTCAGAGGGCTCTGTATTTCTGTTATTTTAAAGTGGAAGCAATTACATGTAAAACCAAAAATGTTACATGTAAAAAATATATACAGCTCTGGTATTTTTTACAATCCTAAACTTAAAGACAAATTCCTTCCTTCCCCACATATGTTTGGAAGAAAGTGGGTTGAGCTTTCACATTCACCAAACTGTGCCTAATTCACAGGACCAGCGTGCTGTACAAAACCAACAAAGGCGGCCAGTAATGAATTCTTTGGAGGAAAGTGGGTTCATCTATTTTTCCTACAAGAAAAAGTTGTGCTTTGCAGAAAGCCCTTTGCTCTTTGCCATGTGAATTAGCAGCGCACTGCTGTTAATCTAAGTGGATTAAAAAGGGGTAAAGACTCCTGGTCCATGAAAGCCTGCTCTATAGCTAGATTTTGTACAAGTGTAACTGTGTCGGTTGCGTGGGAGACCTGGGTGGGGGGGGAAGCACGAAGGGGGTCTTTTAACTGCATCTACAGCTCCCAGTATCAATTCACTTACAGTGGCAGGAAGGTGCTTGCAATTCATTCCTTTTCCTGGAAAGGAATAATAATATCTGTATGGGGTCTTTATGCTGGGATAATGGCAGTCACAACGCGGGGGAGGTGGGAAAGGTTGTGCTGGTGCTCTTATGCCCGAGTGGTGGAAGCGACACAGCTCCTGTGTGCAGACCTGGCCAAGCTAATGTGTTTCCCAAGAAAGACAACAGCGCTGTTCTGCAGCTATAAAGCACTGGGCTTAAGAATTTTGCTTGTGAGCGTATCTAGGAGCTTGGCATGCTGACCAGATAAATGTTTAAAAATAAGTCTAGTGCCCAAGCTGACAAGCTTGTGCCTTTTTGAATATATTTGTCTGAAGAAGAAAATGGATTTATCTGAAAGGCTGTTTCATTTGATCAAGGTTCTCATCAGGGATGTAACGCTTACTTGCCATTTTCCTTACTCACCTGAATATTTTTGGTATCTGGAGACAAAGAAGATAAAGGGGGTTGTACTCTATTAATCACTCTTCTCTTTGTTCTCATGCTACCTCTCTTCCTGCTATCCCTCCTCCAAACACACCTCCCTTGCCAAATCCTTAGAAAAAAAATAATCGCTGCTATATTCTTTCAGGGACTCTAGCACTCACTGGTACAACATGTAATACTTGTGTCTGATTTGTTTCATTGGTGTCTGAATGGGAGCCAGTAAAAAAAAAAATCACATAAAAATGGAATTTTATAAATAACAGATGTGAGGGGTTTTTTTGCAAAAAAAAATGTTTGTTTTTTTAAAATGTTCGGAGTTTTTAAGGAAAAACAATCTAATTCTGTTTGCTTTTTTTTTTTCCTTTTTTTCTTTAGTTCCTGTCTCTGTTTTCCTGAGGCTAGGGGGCAAATAAAATTTTCCTGAAGAAGTCAAAAAGGAAAAGTATTGTCTTCATTTTTAATAAGGTGAAATGAGCACAGAGAAGCTAAAGTCAAGGAGTTTCCACAGAACTGGGATATCTCAGAGGTGGCACTCTATTCTTTGGGTACTCGCCATTATATGGTACAAATCCCACTGACATTATTTACATGTAACATGTCTAGCAATTCTTTCCATTGGACAAAATATGATCTGAAGAAAGGATTTTGCAGAAAATGGTGTTGTTCTGTTGTCACTTAGAGCCGGCACTTATGATGGTATTCTCCTGCTCTGTCACATGAGGATCTGGGTGGCGTTGATCATAAACTTCCTCCGACTCCTTCTCCCCACATCTTCCGTCTCTAGCTATTGTAACAACAAGCCATAATCTCTATTGACAGGTAAAAAACTGCTCAGATATATAAACTACTAACTGCCAGTGTTGACCTGAGGCAGAGCCACTGTGCATCCTCAGGTCTCCATCCAGGGGCCTATTGCAGCTCTGAGACAGAATTTTGCACAGCAAGGTCCTGACCCAGTGTGGGCTGGGGACATCACTGGGACACATACGTGCACTCTAGAAGTCTAGAGTGCTGCCAGTCCTGGTCACGTAGTCACCGTCCCGGGAGCCTGAGGCTGTGCACCAGTATGGCTCTTTGGCCCCCTGTCCCCACCCATGAGTAGTTTCAGCTGGAGGCTCCCCGGCTGTGTAGCAAACCGCTGGTTTTCTCTCCTGGGATAAGAAGACAAAGGCAGAGGCAGCCTGCTTTGCCAGATGGAGCAAAGGGAAAATGGGATGGGCCGGACCGGATTCCTATGCGCAAAATCCTGATGGTGACAGCCCCGCTTCCTTGCCAGACACAACTGGTGCCACCTCAGCCCCAGGCCCTTCCTGGGTGGAGGCAGCAGTGGCCTGGCTTTGCCATGGCGAGGGTGATGCTGCTTTCCCCGGCATGCTCTCCACCATGCCGGTGAAGAACTCTAACCGCAGCTGCTGTTGTCGCCTCCCTTATCCATGCCGACTGCCTTCTGCTCGTGCTTTCAGACTAATGCCGTTGTGCCCTTGTCGGTGCCGCCACTCATGGTGTCTGGCTGGGCATGACCTCCTGTCTCCAGTAATGTCTAGCTCTCCATCATCCCTACAGAGAGAGCACTCCCTAAATTTCAGTCTGGCCTGGGTGACTTAATTCTTTTGGCAAGTTCTGCTTTACACGAAGTGGCGATTCCAGCCTCCATTTGGCCACAAACTCTCCTCCAGATCTTCCAAGCTGACCGAGGACAAGCCTGCCCAGCCCTGCGGAGCCGAGGCTGGATAACTGGGATTCAGAAGTGCAGCCTGTGGGTCTGTGTGACAGATGACTGGGTGGCTCCAGAAAGCGAAGCGAGCAGCAGCCCCCACCTCGCCATCATCGCGGGGAACTGGCTGGGACATGCTGCAGCGTTTCAGCTTTGTAACACATCGATGCATGCTTCCTACAGCAGCCACGGTCTGATGGGAGCTGCAGCACATGTAATCTGCAGAGTTTAGCTGCCCAGCTCTAACAAGTCTCTCCAGAGTATGTCCAAATGAGAAATTCACAAATTTGGCTGAAATTATTTAGGAAAGCAAAGGGCATGTTCCTGACATTAAAGTAACCCTGTCAGCAAATTCACACCACTGCTCTTAAGTGTGTACAAGCTGCTGCTTTGCAGAGGGATGGAGGTGTTTTTCTCCCTTTAGAAAATGACCCAAACAACAGATTAATTTTGTTATCCCTGGAAATACTGGCTGGGGCATTTCTGCTGAATCTTTAACCAAAAGATAAATAAATCATCAACCAAAGATAGATATCCTTCATGGATGTTTTTAGTATGAAGGAAAGTATGGAAAAATTTTAAGTGCCTAAAATAGCCTTTTGCAAAAGTCAACTTTACATTCTTATGGATGCAATGTAGTGCCATGTTTCCCAGTAGCGGCGTTCACTATTACAGGCATCTGTGCCACACCTTTCGCCAAAGTACTTCTTCAAGGAAAAGGAAAAATGTTTCACAAGTAGTGTGTTAAAAATAATCTTGCTCCTCTTAACCCATTAGCAGTGAAGTTAAATTTGCTTCAGCATGGGATCTTCCCACAGCTGCTCAGATCCCACTATCCAAAGGACCTTCTGTGTGCTGCCTTCCGCTCCTCTACAGAGACAAATTAAGCTGCCCCTATTCCCTTCCTATCTTCCCTTTCTTGCAGCTATGGCGAGGGTGTTTTACAGTCCAGAAACCAAATGAGCTGCAGGCAAAAGTATCAGTGGCTCCTCTGCTTGCTTGGGGGCATCTAAGATGTGATCTGGGCTTCACCATAGACTAACATCATCTTCCCCTCGAGGGTCTTCAAAGCAGCTGGGACCAGCAGCATCCTAGAAACGTAATTCCCATGCAACTCTTACGTTTGACAGCAATGTCTAACGTACTGAATAATATGATCCCTTAGGATTCACAGCTCATTGGGGATTACCTGGATTCACTGAAAAAAAACTCCTTCCAAAATTTTTCACAAGCAGGCACTGGGAAGATCAAGGGCCTGAGTCTATGGCAGAAGGAGAATCGTCATTCTGTGAATTAGAAATCATTGTCTTTTGCATGTGGATGCATTAAGGTGAGGAGGTTAACTGATATACCCTAGGCTACAAAGCAACTAAATGGTAGAGCAGAAAAATAAATCTGGCATCCAGACCCCTATCTGTCTCTAGTTTCTATTCTTTCATTTGCTGATGCTTTCAAATCTGTAGTTGACGTTGCTATAATGCATTCAGAAATGAATGACAAATAAATATTTTTTCTTATGGGCAATAAAGATGAGTTGATTTTGCAGAGTTGTAAAATTCTATTATGTATAAAGGATTCTTTATTTTATAATAGCTATTAGAGTGTTTGTTTGTAGGATTTTCTTGGGGTGGAAACTTCAAAAGAAGCATTGCTTTGAGCTAATCATTTAGCAAAGGACAAAGATGCCTTAGATTGCTGACTCGTCCTATAGTTAATGGTTCTCTCAGGCTTTTCTCTGTCAAATGTGGCAACTATGACATCAAATGTTATCTCTGTAAACACATGCCAACTCAAAATAGCACATTGGGGGGAAGGACGAAGAGTTCCTTATCCAATATTTTAGCCAAGATTATGGTCACCAGCATGTTCTTCTCACCATGGAAAAAAAAATAGACTTGAGGACAACTCTGCTTTCCAAAAGTTAAATTTTAAAAATAAATGACTGATCCAACAAAATGTTCCACTTTCATATTAGCCACCTTAAGAGATCATATGCCGAGTGCATGAAATATGGAATTCTCATTTCTGAGATGCCATAATTTGAGCTGTGATATATTATTTGCAGAGGCTCACTATGGGCATGAGGATAGCTACAGCTATTAGAGACTTTTTTCCAAAGATTTCTCAGGACAGCAGACTGGCAGTTCAGACAACCAGACTGTTTTGTTGATCTGCCACTGATCTGCCATGTGACCTTGAGCAAGTCTTTTCACTTTTCTCTAGCTCTGTTTCTCCTCCTACAATTTTTCTTATCTATTTAAATGGCAGCCTTTCTGAGCAGGGAATTTCTCACCTTGTGCTAGCTAGCAGTGCTCAGCTACACGCCAACCTGTCTTCCTTGGGACTGTTGCATTGCAAAGCCAGCAAGTAACACTAGCAATTAAGAGCACTGATATAAAATACTAATAAGATGTTTTTCCAGAGGGGATCTGAATGCAGTCAGAGGAGCAGTAATACCCCTTTCTCCAGTACTTCACCTCTGCTGCTTTTACCAGGAGATGAAGTCGTGACACAGCATCACCAACACTGCCCCTTTAAGGTGAGGTTTTTGGAGGCAAGCCTCAAAACCCTGAAGATGTGGGGTGCAGTAGCATGAAGCAGAGCTGGCCAGGCTTTGGCTACTGAGCCACACTTGGCTTAGGAGCAGGTCAAATCTGTTCCCATGCTGGGTTTTATCAAGGAGGATGAGAGGTGCTCCTAATCCTGGCCATGAGTGAAAATGAGCCTGCAGTGCTGCCAAGGTTTTCCTCTGGTGCTGGACCTCAGCCATCCATACTCGGAGCCCCAGGTTGGCAGAATGCATCATCCCAGGGTTGGGGACCGCCAGCGGTGGCCATCTCCATGGAGAGTTAGCCTCACAGGCAGCACAGCCCTGCTGAGCCTCCCAGAGCAAAGCCCCAGGCATCACCGCCTGCCAAGCTCTCTCCCTTTGCCCTGCACACCCAGCCTGGAGTGGCTGAGGACAGATAAACCAGGTGGTTCACAGCCTGCCAAGACCCCTGTGCCTGAGGAGATGATTTAGACACAGCTGGGTGACATGACTGCTCAGTATCAAAGAGCCCCAGCCTGCCCTGGCTTTTCCAGCATGGATAATTGTCTCTGGCCGTGTCTCATAATGAAGTGCACCGTGAATAGGAACAGGTACAGAGAACAGAGGCTTGCCACGCGCACCTTCAGAGTCCTGGGTAACGAAAGCACCTCTCCAGAATTTCCATGCCAGAGCCTCACATATCCATTTAGTATGTGTGGCACCTGTTCCTAAATGCTGGGAAAAGTATAAAATAAAAACAACCCTAAGGACAGGCTTTTTTCCTTCTTCGTGGCACATTATCAGCAGACATCTCTGAGCCAGCAATCTGTCCAACCTCTCCAGCTGTGTCCTGCCAGGCCCTTGGTCAGGGGCTGTGACCTCCGGACCAACAGTGCAGGGAAACTCCGTCTTCCCCAAGAATCAACAGCATTAAATACAGGTTAGAGTAGGGAGGTTTTCTGAGGCTGAATCATGATTTTTGGTTGGAAGGTATGTTTTGATCAGGGATATAATGTGTGCTGCAGCTTATGTTGACTTTGGCCAAGTGGCTTATTATCCTAACTAGGAGATGTTTGTAAATATTCCCAGAAATAGCTAATATATTTTACAAGCCAGGCGCAAGCTGTCAGCCTGCAGCACATCCATAGCAGAGCCATTTCCTTGGCGTTCTTCTTATAAATTACACAAACGCAGAGTAGTTCAGGCAGCAGTTCACATCACAGAGCAGGATTTCTTAATACGGATCCCAGGAGAAATGCGCCTACCTACCTCATCAGCACGATTTTGGGAGTTGAGGCTTTCTCCCAAAAGGGTCGTTCAGCACACACTGGCAGCGTCCTCGCAGCATCCTTTTCCCAGCCAAGCACACGCCTCCCCCCTCCATCTGCAAGCTGGGAAGAGTCAGCACAGGGGAGTGCAGGCTGTGCCTTTCCCTCGCACACACACGGCAAATCCCAGAGCTTTCTGTCTGGAATCCCCCTGAGTCAGCGAACAGCTGGGTTTCTATCTCAGTCAGGAGGCAGCTCTCAGAGGAACATCTGGCTCCGGTCTCTATCTTGTCTGCTGCTCCTTCACACATCTACTTCCTTAAAAAGAGCTTACGGGGGGAGCGGGAGGGGAAACTGGCTCCAGGTTCTTTTGACTACTTAAAGAGGACCACCCTGTCGCGCTGTCAAACAAAAGTTATATATTTCCTACAAAAAAAATATAATGCTTAAATAAGGGAGACAATTAGATGTAATTGTATTTGCCTATTGCAATGGAGCTCCAACATCTTGGGAATGACTGGAAGGCTTACGTGCAAAAATGCTGCATGCCACTCGTCTTCTCTTCAGTTTGAGCTCCCAGGGTGTTAAAGAAGAGGGGTCAGAGTGAAACCTTTGGGTGTTTGGGGGAGTTGTATTAAACATTAAGCAGGGATGTCAGTCCACCCAGCCTTGCAGATGAAACCCTTGCTTTGCAAATTGCCCCAAAAGAAGCTAGTGGCAATCTTTTTAGAAACTCTTGTTGCTTGGTGTGAATAACAGCAGGGGAGTGCTTTCTCTGACATTTCCAAATAAGTTCAAGTCAAATGTGAGAGGAGAAGAACAAAAGATGCTGCTGTGGGGCAATAGATTTGAGGGAAAAAATTGTGATTTTGTGGTCAGTCAAATATGGAATGTGCTGATGGTTCCTTAAGATTTTCTAATGGAAAAATCATAAGCTGCAAATAGTTAAATCAGAGCCTCTATTTCTCAGCAAACATCTTAAATTACACATAAAAATCTCTTAAACGCCTCAGCTTAAGGGAGGCCCTGGCTAGCTCTAGATCCTTCGCCTTTTGGGGATTTCACAGCAGACCACCCACTGGGAAATGAAAAGTTGGCATCTCCACCACCGTGGCACTTTTTCTGGAGAAGAGCCCCTAAAATGCTGTGCTCTTTTCCCTGGGGAGATGAAATGAAGAGGTCTAACCTGGTCAACATGATTTGACAAAGCAGGGCGATATAAATCACCCATGACATGACTTTCTCTAAACTATTAGGTACTCTATTTACATGTGTCTGCACCAAATGTCCTGCCTCGCCCCGCTACTTACATGTAATGTAATCAGCCCACACTTGTGCAAATAAGTCTACAGTTTCACGCAGAGGCATGCTGTATGCTGTAGATGCTTTATCTCAGATAATGAGCAAGTTGTATTAATTATTATAAATCTGTCCCAGCCTATTAAAGTCTTTCCTTAATGATGTTGCAGTGAGGTGGCTGCTCCCTTCTGAGTTGGTTGCTCCTGTAGCTACATTTGGTTTTTGGATTGAAACATTTTATGGTGCTTAGTGGAGTTAGGCTATCTCCAGTTTGTGGGCCAACAAGCCACTTTGTCTCTAGAGACTTTTATGAAGATTATGTTCTTCACCTGAACAAAAGACCTGGAGTTGGAACTGCTAATCTTCCGTATGCCAAAAAAAAAAAAAAATTACAAACATGAGTGCGTGCATTATGCCTAATAAGTGCCCATTGCTAGAGAGAAATTGGGGGTGTAGTTTGCTGTCCATATACTGAAATGATCTTCCTCATTGAGTCTGCAGTCCACAGCAACTCTCGCAGGAGACTCTTAGCTACAGTCTAAAACACTGAGAGCCCCTTGGGGTACTGTAAGCAAGTCCAGCACCAGTTACTACGTTAGATTGCATGACAGCATTTAATCACAGAGGCTGCAGAGCCAGGATTACATATCTAGTGTCATGCCCTTAAGAGTTAAGTAGCGTTGGACTATAGCATTCTGCGTAGATGAGTGTCAGATGCAGTCTTGAATTTCTTTCCAGTGTATTAATAACTGCTTTTTGTGATTTTATACTTTTCACTCACTTGGCTAAAGTCTATGTTTGCAGCGTCAAATTGGGCATTTCCTCATGGACAGAGCGAGGCTTTTATTTGCCCTGCCGGGAGACCTCACTGTGCTGAGGACAACCCCTTGAGCAGGGATCTTCTCAAAAGGCAGCATCCCACAGTTCCCTCCGATGGAAGCGGTGGCAGGACAGGACCAGTGGGGTCCTTCTTAAGGCGTGTGCTTGGTTCTGCAGTTCTCTTCCTAACAGCCTGGCATTCATAATCCTCTGGGATAGTCAGGGTGGGCACTCTGCCCACAACACTCCACGTGCTCTGTTGGCATGTATGTGTAAACTAAATTTTGCAATGAAATTAATCAGATGCCATGAAGAATAACAAAGAATAAATGATGAGAATCATCATTGCCTTTATAGAAACTACATTAAGATTGCCAGTTTGGCTGTCTCATTTTACTTCTGCAAGCTTATTTCAACTAGATTTTTTTAAGAAAGTGAAAGTCTGACATTAAAATAAAGCAGTAAAATGTAATTGTTTGTGTATCATCACCAAAGAATGAGATTCAGTATTATCACTCCTATAACATACCACCCCTGAGCTAATCTATAGGGTACATAGGCTTTTCTTAACAGAACCCCATGTTGGCTTTGGTGGCATTGTATTCAGCAACGGTTTCTTCTTGTTATGGTTTGTGCACAAGACAACTCACAGGAACCAGAAATAAGATCTCTTTTCTTCTTCTCAAGCAGCTTCATCTTTTCTTCTTACTTCTCCTTTAGCTTAATTTCTCCAGCCAGAAGAGAAAAGTAAGGGAACCGCTCTGTGACTCCTAACACAACATGTTTCTAACACAAGGCTGCATTGTTGTCTGCTCATGCCCACAGCCTCCAGGCAGGGTCAGCACGGTCTTTGTAGCCTGGGCTACAAGTTCTCTTCCTCACCCCATGAAAAGCCTTCGTAGAGCTCCTTTGGAGGGTTTAATCCAATTTTAATTCATCGGTTTCCCTACACGAGACATACACTGTTCCCAAGCAGCTGATTGACTTCTGTGGCAGGAGATGAAGTATCTTCTGGTTGGGAATTTTTTTTTTCCAGGCACCATAGAACCTACCCAGTTCCTCTCCTCGCCTGGCTGTATGAGATGAAATGAGCCTGTCTAAGGCCGTAAGAAGGGAAGCTGTTCCCAGTCCTTTCTCTCCAACCATGGAGCCTGGTCCTGATTCAGCAGACTGTGGGCACACCCTCCGTTCCTGCTCTCTTCCCATATGAGATGAGCATGTGCTAATTTTACCTTGGAAGCCAATGTAATATAAGCTCATGCATACATCCCCCGTTGGGTCAACGAGCACATCACATCCCAGCTTCTGTTCCTTCCAGCACGAGGAGGAACACACTACGCTGACCAGTGTAGGCCCATAATCTTGCCATGTAAGCAATGCTTGCTCGGGTCCCCAAGCTCTCTTATTTATGTTCCCAGATTTGCCAGTTCTACCGCAGGGGATATGAGTTGGTCTCAAATGGCAGTGCCTGGCCATCACAAGAATTAAGTACTCCATTGTCACGAAGAGAATTGTTAAGAGCTGCGCTCCAGTTTCAGAAGCCTTTTTGTTGCGAAGGCGAAAAAATGCAACATTCTCTGCACCCTGGACAACTAAAAGGAAACACCCTATAAGATGCTGAGAGCCTACAACTGTCACTAAGCCAGCAATGAGGCCTCTTCTCGGGGTAATTAATATCCCTTTTTGTTGTGGGGGAAAAAAAAAAAAAAACCAAACCAAAAAACCACACCCATGTCAGTGGGAGCCATTTTCCCTGCTCTGCGTCAGGGGCTGAAGTTTTGCACAGCATCTCAGGTGCATGGACCAGGACTTTAAAAAATGACCTGTGCTATGAAACATCCCTCCCCGTGCCCTTTGCTGGGACTCGCTGAGCCACAGCTGTTGACATGTGAGAATGGCTGTCGTCCTGATCGTGTCACACCGACATTATTTGTCAGGGATGTTGCCGGTCACCCACTGATTACAAGCTAGAGTCTCTGCCCTCCTGGCTCAGCCAGCAGTTACAAGTACGTCAAGTAGGACAGAGGTGTCCCTTAACGTCCAAATAAACCATGAGAATAAAGCCCGAGTGCATGTTGGAGTGAACAAAACACATGGAGTATTTTTATCTCTGGGAAGTTATTTCCTATTTGTAATACTACTTGAAACCGCTTCCAAGTCTTCATTTGATGTTACTCATATTCATATATTTTGTGTGTCTTGTTTTCATTTTCCAAGCATGTTTATTAAAAAATGTTCTAAGGGTAAGGGCCCTTGTGGTAGGAATTTCTGTTTTGGGGGAAGAATACCAGAGTTGGAGGTTTTTGCCAGCAGGATGTGAAAGCTGAAGGAAATAACAATGACTGGGGCTAGAGATTTGTCACAGGGAGTTAGAATGCAAAAATTTACAGTCTGGCCATGAGACAGTCCAGGCTAAAGCCATGAATTTATAGGAAGCGTTGCCAAAAGCTGGATATTATTATTTTAATCAAACTCTGTTTTACTTTGCGTGAAAAAAATGCGAATTGCCAGAGACTTTGGCTCTGCAGATAGAGAAGGAAGGGCAGAAGAGCCATCTCTGTCTCCACCGCTCTTCCCATCCCAGCTGAGGAGTGGGAAGCACGCTTGACCTTCCCTGGAGAAATTATGGGAATTCAACTGCCCCAAACCTCGCAGTGAGAGTTTCTGCATGCTTGGGAACTCCCCTCACGCTCGGCGCTGCCGGCTCAGGCTCTGCTGACTTCAAAGCAGCACCAAACGGGATGGGACCCACTCTTACGCCGACACACAGTCCTCCAGCCTGGCAAGAAATTGCTTCATTCCTGAGCTCTACACCCGCAAAGTGGGTGCAAGAATTTGTGGCTCGGGAGGAACAAGGCTTGTAGATTCCTGCTCCTCTCCAGATAATGAAGTCTTGAAAGTGCCTGGCAAGGATTTTCATAAAGAAAAGGTTTTATGCTCCTTTATGCTTGTATTGTCCCGGTGACCTTAATTGGTGGTGGGGCTTTTTTTAATTGAATGAGAGAAAAGAGTTCTCTTCACTTTTATCTTAACAGGACAAGGTCTGGATCTGTTGGAAAATTACTTGTGAACCCTCTGGATCTGTATTTGCACAGAAGTAGCCACTTATATTTATTGCTTTACATATGGCCACAATCCAGCAAATCACTCAAGCATGTGAATAACTTTAAGCATGGAAGTAGTCCCCCGTGAGCCAGTGGAACCACCACCACACTAAATATATACATCAAGTGATGAGCCCAGCTCCACCCTCATCTTTTCCCCAGCGCTCCCATTTCTCCGCATACACACCCAGCAGGCGAGGGGGCTTGTTCCTCGGGTTGCATAAATCTTGGTCGTGGATTTAAACTGTGGACTGCACTGATTGCATTGATTCCTCACCCACCCTTACCCACCAAGGCTGCGCAGCATCGCGCTCCCTTCGGATTAAATATTCTGCCTTTTTCCCTTTTACTCCGGAGAAAAATACTGCAGGGGGGAGCCTTGCTGAGTTTTACAGAACCTTGTTGCCATACAGGAGTATCTCTTCTTATCACACAGTCCCCCTCGGAGGGCGGGAGCAGCAGGGACATTTGCGACCCGCCCCACCTTAGCTGGCCCCGGGGGGAGGGGGCTCCTGCCACCCTGGAAGGCTGGAGGCCGGCTCTGTCCCAAATGTTTTTCTCCTTCCCTACAGCTTGGAGGGAGCGGGGCGACCCCAGAGCCCCCGACGGCACCCCGGGGGTCTCCCGGGAGAGAGGCCACTGTCTAGCCCGGAGCGAGCCGTGGTCTCTCCCCCGGCAGACCCCCGAGATGCGGGGACATGCGGGACCGGGGGTAGGACCGCAGAGGGCCGACGGGATTTTTTGGGAGAGGAAGGGAAGGGAGAGGAGGGGATGGCAAGTACCCCGTAGCAAGGGTAAGACGTGAAGCCCCGAGCACTAAGCGCTCACCGAGATTTATCGGTGGACTTCACAGGACGTTTTTTACTACAACCTGGGAGATGATTCATTTTTATACGTTACACCGCGGGGCCGCTCCAGCCGGTTAATGTTCAACGCGGGCGGGGGCTGGACCCGCTCCGCGCCCGGCCCCGCAGCTCCCAGAGACCCCCCCAACCCCCGGGGGGGCGGCGGGCTGCGTCTCGGCAGCGAAGGAGAAGGGGGGGACCTTTGAAAAAAAGGTCAAATGGAAGGAGAAAGTGGAAGGCGACCCCCGCCCCCCATTCACCGACGCTGTCCGTGCGTGGACGTGCGGGGGTGCAGCCGCCGGAGCATCCCTCGTGTCTGCGGGCAGCGGCTGCAGGGCACAGCCCGCGTGTGTGTATGTGCGCATGTATGTGTAATACGTATGGATGTGTAAGATGCATGTGTGTGTATGTATATGTGTGTATGTGGGTGTCCCCCTGAGCCTTTTCCCCGCGGGTCTCTCCCCCACTCACGCTCTTGCACACACACACATACTCACACACACGCACCCACGGGGCTCACACGGCTCCTTCCCCAGCGCCGGGCAGGGGGCTGCGGCCGAAGAGCTCCCGGCTCTTCCTCGCTACCGGAACGAGGCACGCGCGGGCACTGCTGTCGAGTGGGCTTGTGGGGGCTTTTTGCCTTTTTTCCCCCCCCCTTTTTTTTTTCTCTCACGGTTTTGGGCTGCCCCTCGGTCGCGTCCATCCTTCGCCCCCGACGGCGGGCTCGCCGCGGGGCTGGGGCCGGCTTGAGCCCCCCGGGAATTTCGCTCCGCAGAGCCGCGGCCACGCTGGGCTTTACCTGCCCGGGCCGTCCGCTCCCTGCGTGGGGTCGGGAGGTGGCCTGTCCCCGCCTCGGTCCCGGTACCTTCCTCCCGTGGGGTCGGAGCCCGTGGGGTCTCCGGTCTCACGCTGCCGCCGCCGGAGGAGGTGCCGGGCAGGGGCAAGGGGGCGTATGGTGGCAGCCTCAGGGGAGAAAGCGAGCAAAAGAAGTTCCCCCCGCCCGTTCCCGAAACCGCGGATGGAGCAGGAGGAGGTTGGGCCGGCGGCGGCAGAGCCCCGGCGGGGCGGGCGGGCGGCGCGGGGGTCCCGGAGCATCGGCCCGGCTGCGTCCGCCCCAGCCCCCGGGTCTGCCCAGGACAAGCGGAGCCGAAATCGCGAGAAGTGGCCTTAAACGGCATTTTTATTAAAAAGGACAAAAATAAAAATCAAAAAACACAAGAGCTCGCCGATAAGCATTTACAAGTGAAGGTTTCTTTTATTTATTCTGTTTTCTTCTCTGAGAAGGTGCACCCGACTGGACAAATTAATGCCAACAAGAAAAAACTTCAGGTTTAGCAATCAATTAGTCCGGCATTGTAGGGAGCTCCGAAGGTGTAAATCCTTCCCAGTGCATGGATTATTGACTGCTACGGTCTACCGAGTGCGTAACATTCAGACCTACACATGTACAACACGCCTACCGAGGCAGGCATTTAGCGAGGTAAATCAAATCCCCCCTAAAACACGTAGGTATTAGCCCCAGTGCCCCCTGAACATGTCCCTTGACCCCTCTCCTTGGCTTGAACCGGGAGTTGGGACCCCCCACCCCACTTGCACACCTCCTGCAACCCCTCCGCGCCCGCGCAGCGCTGCCCGCCCGTGGCTGTGGGGGACAGCGGGGGACGTGAGGGACAGCGAGGGATAGGAAGGACAGGGGGGGACAGCAGGGGACGGGGAAGGACAGCAGGGAGACAGGGGAGGACAGAGGGGGAGCAGCGGGGAGACAGGGAGGGACAAAGGGAGACAGGGGGCTGCAAAAACCTGCCTCGCGCCCCGCCGGCAGCCGCCGCGCCCGCCCCACAGCGCGGCAACACGGCTTTTGGGGAAAAAAAAAAAAATCCCCGAGCTCAGATGTCAACTATTTTCCCAAGGAAGTTCTTTCCCTCCAAAAATGTTAATGAATCGCGTAAGGAAAAAAATAAAAAAAAAGAAATAAAAAGGTTATTTTATTTTACAGGCATAAAGAAATGTACAGGTAGGTAAAGCTCGGTATCTGGCTGTTTTAGGAAGGCACCCAGGGATGAGCGCACACCTACATAAAAACAGCACGAAGAGAGGACAGAGGGAAGCGCACAGCAAACCACCCGAAGGAGACATACCGATATTTACGTTTAATTTTGCCCTCTGCGAGACGCGCCGATCCCACTGCCGGGGCCCTGCGCACGCCGCCGGGGTTCAAAGTGCGGGAAGGAAGGCACCGGCCGAAAACAAAAGAGCGGCGACGAGGCGGGACACGGCACCGGGGCTCCGGCCGGCGGGGACAGGCAGCCCCGGGACCCCCCGGGACACCGCCTGGAAGGGGCGCCCGGGGGCGGGGGCTGCGCGGGCCGGGGCCGGCGGGTCTGTGGGTCGGGATGTGGATGGGGATGTGGATTGGGATGTGGATTGGGATGTGGATTGGGATGGAGGCAGACGGCGCAGCCCCCTCGCACGCCCGGCGCGGGGTGCCGCGCAGCGGGAGGGCCGGAGCGGCCTCCCCCAGGGCCGGGGGGTCCGGGGGGGTGAGAGTCCGTTGTTTAACCTCTCTCCCCGCCTTGTTTCTCCAAATAGATGTTTTGCAAATTCCCCCTTTCGTTGTGGATTTTTTTCCTCCCCTCTCTCTCTACGGCCTCCATTGTTCCAGGTTCACACTGCCACCGCCGATAAGGGGATGGAAAGCCCCCGGGAGGAAAAAAAAAGAGAAAAAAAAAAAGAAAAAAACGCAACCCAAGATTTTGATTTACGACCTAATCAAAACATTATATCTTTGGTCAAGTGGCGCAGAAAAATGATGACCCTCAAGGCTTCAGCTAGGGGGAGAAAGAGAAATTCAGATTACACTGGGAGTGATTTATGTCCTCTCGGAGCGGTCACGTTGATTTTTCATCGTTTGAGCCATTACACAGTAGAGTGGAAAACTCTGATCCAATATTTTTTTGGTCCGGAAAAGGTATATATTATTCTTCTAAACGTATATGCGTATACTATATATTATATATATTCTTTCTCCACGCACACATTCTAAATATACACATGGATATTTTATACATATATATATATATGAGAGGACTATAAATAACCAGTGCCACCGAGAAGAAACAAGAGCCGAAAAGAGGGTGTAAAATACCGTGCCGATACCCGGAGCGATCCCCTCGCTGATTTCCGAGCCCGTCCCGCCGAGAAGGTTTGGGCAGAAAAAAACACTCGCTTTTCTCTGGCTTCCCCGACCCCCGAAGGGGGGGCCCGGGCTGCCAGCCCCTCGCCGGCGTGGCCCTGAGACCTTCCGCCCGCAGCCCAGCCAGGAGGAGGAGGAGGAGGAGGAAGGGGACATTTTTTGCAAGCCCCTGGCACTCACCCGGGTGAGGTGTGGACACGGGACGGGAAAACTCGAGGGGAGCAGAGGTGGGTTGGGGCGGCCCGGGCACGCCGCGGCGGGGGGTGGGGGGGGTACCCACCTCCCCAAGCACGGAGGCTTTCTCGCTCCACTGACCCCCTGGCAAAACAAACAGAGGAAAATAAAACAGAAAAAAAAAAAGGACAAAACAGGAAAAAAAATATAAAAAAAAAAAAAAAAAAAAAAAGAGGAAAAAAAAAACAGAAGAAAAAAAGAAAATAAAAAAAAAAAGAAACANCCTTCCGCCCGCAGCCCAGCCAGGAGGAGGAGGAGGAGGAGGAAGGGGACATTTTTTGCAAGCCCCTGGCACTCACCCGGGTGAGGTGTGGACACGGGACGGGAAAACTCGAGGGGAGCAGAGGTGGGTTGGGGCGGCCCGGGCACGCCGCGGCGGGGGGTGGGGGGGGTACCCACCTCCCCAAGCACGGAGGCNTCAAATGAGGAAAAAAAAGCAGGGGAAAAAAAGACAATAAAAATGGGGGGAGGAATGGATGCTGGGGTCTGCCCACTCCGCAAATGGGAACACGAGGAAGGGACCCCGTTTTCTCGTGGGGGAAGAGTTTTCCCCCTGGGAAAGCGCAGGGTGCTGACCTCTCCTCTCCCCGTCTAACCCCCGGGAGGGGATACCCACCCGTGTGGGGTGGACACCCACCCCTGGGTTCCCCCGGCAGCTCCTCCCGGCCTCACAAAAGCGCGCAAGGAGCGAGCAAAGGGCAAGCTCACCCCCCCGGCGCGGTGGGTTTCCTCCCCGCCGTCCCCTGCGCACCTCGCCACTTTACGCGACTGCGGAATTTCTGCGACTATCGATATTCCCGCCGGGTCCTGCAGCCTCCCCCCGCCCTCCCCCCCTCTGTGGCCAGCCCCTCCTTGCCCGCCCGGGGTGTGAGTCGATGGGAGGGCCGAGCAGCAATTCATCTTGATTTGTTTCAATTGTCCGGCGATGGCAAAGTTATAATCCTGTATAATTTCAGGAACAAGCAGGTTGAGAATGAATGGGGTCGATATTATTTAAAACAAAACACGGGAGAGCACGACCTTTCCCTTCACCGACGTGTTGCAGCACGAAGTCGCAGGAAACTCCGGGCTCACCTCTCACCCCCCGCGCTCGGCGGGGCCGCGGTGATTTGGGCTGCTCTTTGTTTCTCTTCATGTCTGAAAGGGGGATTTGGAAATAGAAATGTAATATTGCATGAAGGATCTCCCCGCTGAAGGGAGAAGGTGAGCGAAAGGGGCGGCTGAGGGGACAGATTATTTTAAACAGCAGCAGTTTGTTTGCAAACTGGTTTTTCTTTTCCCTTTTTTTTTTTTCCCCCCTCCACCCCCTCTTCTTTAATGTAATAAAAGCTTCCTTCACAGCGGGAGAAATTTATGCTCGAGATACAGCAACTCTGTAGCTGGTAATTCTCGAGGCCAACGATGCCAAATAATCCATTTTCTCGGGGCTGCGCGGGGGAATAAAGGGATCCGGCTGCACAGACGGCAGCGTGGCCAAGCCCCGCGTTTCTGTTGCATGCAACTTTAGAGGGAGGGATTTTTTTTTCTCTTTTTTAACGTGAAAAAAAAAAGTCAGCATTTATTTGTATTGCAATAAAAAGTACTGCCCTGTGTTTCCAGAGAATGAGATCCAGTGTCAACCATAAGTCAATCACCGCAGATCAGTTACCGCTGTGCAGCCTGGCTCAGTAAATAAAAATCCAGACAGAATTGTATGCTGTATATTTTACTCCCATGAAATAAAACACATTTTTTTTCATGTTTGCTGAAAAGTAAAACAATAATATTGTACGAAATGTTATACACAGGGCATGTTTTACATTGCAATATCAGAAACATCATTGCATCCACCAGATGTACTATTCTAAAACCGATATTCACACAATTTTTTTTAATAATTATATGTTAGAAACATACAGTGTCGCATTTAGTATATACATTCCCTTGCTCGCAAGCGAAAAAATCCTAATCGCTTCTGTGTAACATGCTTTATTTTAAAGCCTAACCTTTTAAAAACACTGTTGTGATATTACTAACAACTGCTTTTATAAAATTAATTTGACATTTCGATATATATACATCCTTTCAGTCATTTTTATGTTAACAATGCTAAACTTAAAAAATAACAAGCTTATAGTAACATTAAAATGTCATATCATATCCAGTCAAACATTTGTCCATATATATATATATATATATATGTCCTTGTAACTGTTGAAATACTCTTAGTGAAAGAAAGATCTCGGAATCTGTAGGAGGTCCTTTGAAAACAAAGGAACTATCTTATTTCAGTGGTTTCCTCTTTTTTTTTTTCCTCCTCTCTCTCTTTTCTTCTCTCCCTCTCCGTCTCTGATTTTTCCTCCTTCCTCTTTCTCTCTAGTGCCCATTACTTTCTAGTGTAACTCTCAGTCTCTGCGGGAAGTGGGGAGGGATTCCCATGCAGTGTTTCCTACTGGGGTGTCTCACACAGGTCTGTCCACCGCGTACTGGCAAGCGCTCAGGTTGGAAGCGGGGTTCTGCACGCTGGCATAGCCAAAACTGGAGTGCTGCTTGGCTTTAAGTCTCAGACTCGCCAAGCTCGAGTTACATGTGTCCCTATAAACATACGGAGGTGTCGGAGGAGCATAAGGACAGGCTGGCGTCGGCACCGCAGAATTCAGGGAGGGATTGCTCAAGTTGTTCAAGTTATTCAGGCTGTTGAGGCTGGAGCCAGGGACCCCGGTGACTGCAGAGGGTACCATGCTTGAAGACATACTCATGGAGGAGATGGAGTTTGGAGGGGAGAACATGCTCTGAGAAGACAGAGGGTTGACATTCATGGAGTTGAAGAAAGGGAAGCTTTTGGTGGAGAGGGAAGCGGAGGTCAGGCCCTTGGCTGCCCAGTTGTTGTACGAGTAGCCGGGGTACATGTCATCGTAGGGCTGCATGAGGCCATTAAACTGCGGACCGAAGCCGTTTTTGCAAAGCTCGGCTTGCTGGTTCCTTTCTCTCTTTCTCCATTTGGCTCTGCGGTTCTTGAACCAAACCTTTGGAAACGGGGGGAGAGGGAGGGTGGGAGGGAGATGCGAGTTAGTCAGGGACCACCACCACCACTGCAGCCCTTCACAAGCTCTCGGGAGGGGCTCTCAGATGAGCCTGTCTGTATGTACATATATATATATANCTCTCTCATTTTCCCCTCTCCTTCCTTAGCTTGTTCCTCATTGGAACCATCCAGGGGAAATATAAAAGTGCATAGGCGAGGGCAAAACGCCTGGAAACCCGTGGAATTTTAAGGCGATGTTTCCTATTACGGGGAAGGAGGGGGAAGCCAGCAACTAATAAATCCTTGCTTCAGTTCGTTAAAGCTGCAAGTTCCTCCTGCGCTAAAGATTCCAGAGCCAAAAACCACTTTCACAAAAAAAAAANGTGTACGTACATATATGTATACATATATAGGTTCGCCGCCTCCTCTGCAGAGCCC
This sequence comes from Syrrhaptes paradoxus, assembly GCA_013400615.1. Lineage (NCBI taxonomy): Eukaryota > Metazoa > Chordata > Aves > Pterocliformes > Pteroclidae > Syrrhaptes > Syrrhaptes paradoxus. The sequence goes on from VZTO01002318.1 coordinate 103,347, forward strand.
GGAGCTGGCCTGCCGGGGTCTCCGAGCATCCCCCGGACCCCGATGCCGCCGGGGTTCAGCAAGGCAGAGCCGGGGNAAATCCTTGCTTCAGTTCGTTAAAGCTGCAAGTTCCTCCTGCGCTAAAGATTCCAGAGCCAAAAACCACTTTCACAAAAAAAAAACTTGTTCGACTGCTCTTTGTCGGGGAAAAAAAAATAAAATTAAAAAACGAAGACAAAAAAAATCGCCATTTAACAACGTGCTAAATGAGATCTAAGGGACCCTTCCCGCAGACAAAGGGGAAAACGTGCCCCTTCCCAATCCACATCTCGCTGTCTGCCCCGTCGGGCAGCCGCCGGCAGCCGCCTCACAGTGTGTATTGCAACCGCTCCGGGGTGTTTGCAGAGCCCCCCCGGGCCGAGCCGCAGGGGCAGGGGCCGCCCGGACAGCACGGGGACGGGCCCCGTCTGGCGGCACCGCGCCGCCCCCGGAACCAAAACCCGCCGCAAAAACCGCGCCGCGACCGACACTGCTTCGGTGCTTTGGCGTCACATCAACCCCCCCGGACCCCACTCCGCGCCCCGGGGCTGCCCTGGACCCCGCACAGAGCCGCCCTGGGAGAAGAGCCGGCGACCGCGGGAAGAGGATTTACGTGGAATTTCCGAAAATCTGGGTTTTCGCCCCCTTTGAGGGCTTTTTTTTCCGGTAGTGGGCTGGGGGGAGGGGGGGTTGTGTGGGTTTTGTTGTTCTTGTTGTTTTGGTTGTTTTTTTTTTTAGTTTTGTGGGGGCCTTTTTTCTTTCTTTCTTTTTTTTATTCCCCCCCCCATGGCGGCGTTTGCACACCAATAGGATCCGGGCTCGGTATATCTGCAGCGCCGTGATGGTCCCATAAATCTCCGAGCCGGGGAAAAAAGAGAGGAGAGAGACGCTCGTCGAATTGTGAAACCAAAAGAAAGAGAAAACGCAAGGAAGGGCACGTCGGGAGTTCCTCGGAGTAAAGTAAAAGCCCTTGTGTATTTTACATCTTTTTCTCGTTAGAGGCAGCGCAGGTTGCAGCCTGTTCCAAGCTGATTTTCTCGGCTAATGTTTTCATGAGCGTTTCGATCAAAAGGAGCAGGACGCATTGCGCGGCGAGGGCGAAACGTGCAGCAAACCATATTCCGGAGAGAGAGTGAGAGAGCGAGATCCCAATCTGTCTCGGTTTGACAGAAGTGTCCCGCTCTGCCCTGCTTTTGTGCAAACGCTCTGAAGTTTGCATACAAACCGAAATCGAAAGCAGCTGCAAACATTTCAACCCTCCTCCCCTTTCTTCCCCCCCCCCCCCGACCCGCTGCTCTGAGCCGGGATATCGTGTCGCGACTTACCCTAACCCTGGCCTCGGTGAGGTTGGTCCAGACGGCGATCTCCTCCCGGGTGGACATGTCCGGGTAGCGATTCCGCTGGAAGGTGGCTTCCAGCTCCTGCAGCTGCTGGCTGGTGAAATGAGTCCGCTGCCGCCGCTGCCGCTTCTTTTTGGAGGGGTCCTCGGGCCCTGCATCCTCGCTCTTGCTCTGCTGGCTCTTATCTTTCTCTGTAAGAGTGAAAAAAAAAAAACAAAAACAAAACAACAAGGAGGAAAACGAGGGTGCCTCAGCCTCTCAAGCCTCCTCTCTAGCGGCTTGTCCCCAGCGCTGCCGGGTCCCGCAGCTGCCCGTAGGGCGTCCCGGGGGGTAATGATTAACCCGCCCGGCCCCCGCCGCCGCCGTGGTCCCTCCGCGCACCACGGGAGGATCCTCCCGGGGGAACCGCCGCGGCCGCGGAAGCGGGACAGAGCCGCCTCTCCGCCTGTCTGCGGGCGAGTTTTTCACCTATCGATATATGCAAGTTTTTCGCTTATCTGTGCTCATATTACCCTCCCGTCTGTATACACATACTCAGCATTATTTGCCCGTCTATACCCATGTTATTCGCCTGCCTGTATCGTGCCGTTCCTCTGCCTGTATCCGCATTATTCTCCCGTCTGTATCCCCATCATTCCCCTATCTGTACCCGCATTATTTGTCCGTCTGCACCCGCATTATTCGTCGATTTGTATCCATATTATTCTCCCATCCATATCCTCTTTCTCCGCCACCGCTGCACACACCATTCCCCTATCCTTACACATACTATTATTTTTCTAATTCGCCGGCACATAAAAAAAAAGAAAACCACACAAAAAGGGGGTCGTCTGCGGGGCGCTCCCAGTCAAAGGAGCGGTGGCAGCACAGCGTGGGTCGGGGGGCTGCCGGGGCCGGGGGTCCCTGCCGTTTGCCCCCCTCTTACCTGCGGCCTCGGGGCTGGAGGTGTCGGAGATGGTGTGCACCTCCAGCCGGTGCTTGGCGGACTCCAGCGAGGAGCGCGCCTGCCCCGGCGCCAGCGCTGTCGCCATGGCCAGCGTGGGCTGGTGGTGGTGGCAAGATGATGATGAAGAAGAGGAAGAAGAGGAGGAAGGCGAGGAGGAGCAGAGCTTATTTCCGGCTCCCAGGCGCTCCAGGCTTAACGGGTCCTTCATGCAGTTCATCGGCAAAAGGATTCCCGAGTCTATGTGCGCGCCTGGGGGGTCGATAGAAGGTGTGCGTGTGTCTGGAGGTGTCGGTACGTGTAGGAGGGTCGGCAGCCCCGCGGCTCCGGGCAGGGTGTCAGGGGCTGCAGGGCGGGGAGCCCCGGCGGGGCGGGCGGCGCTCGGTCAGCGCCCGGGTGGCACGGCGAGCCCAGGAGCCCCCGCCGCCCGGGGGGGAGC
>VZTO01002318.1:115404-133973 GCA_013400615.1 Syrrhaptes paradoxus
GCCGCCGCGGGGACGGGCCGGGACGGGCGGGCGGTTCCGCGGCGCTGCGCGGCGCTCCGCGGGCACGGGCGCAGAGGTGGTGGCAGTGTCCGGCCGCGGAGGGGGCAGGGGGCAGGAGGAAGGACAAAAGGCAGCACGGCGGCGGCAGGGTAGGCAGCCAGAGGAGAACGGAGGTGAGCCGGGACAGCCGCGGTCCCTCCGCGCCCGCGCAGGGCGCGCCCCGCTCCGCCCGCCCGGGTGGGGAGGGGGGACAAGGAACTGTGGACAAAGTTTCCCCCGTCGGGCCTGCGGCTGTCCTTGCACCAGGTGTGAAGAAGGATCGCCAACCCATTGGGAGAGGTCTCGGTTTCCTTTTTTAACCTACTTGAATTTTTTTCTTTTTTTTTTTAATTCCGGGGGTTCTTATTCGTACCCATGTGGCTAGCGCAGAGCCGAGGTAGCCGGAATCCCGGCGCTCATCTCTGTTACTCGCCCTGCCTCGTTTATGGACTAAAGAGAGAAAACACTCTGGGAGGCTCGCTCCCCCTTTTCCCCAAACGACATGGAGTTGGCGCCAGGGGGGAGTTAATTTTCGATTTTGTGATATTTTCCGTGTTTAAAAAAACAACGAAGTCGGGTATCTCTGTTTAGACCAAACTAAAGCGATCACTTTTTCTCGCAGCATTTTCGCAGCTTTGTTTATAGAGGGACCAGGCGAAAATAAACCAGGCACTTTCTGAACTCGGAGGCTGCACCTGATCTATTCGGGGCTATTTTAAAATTCTTTTAGCCTGGAATGAATTTTAGTTATTTAGAGGCGTGGGCAGGGGGCTAAGCAATTGTTGCCGGAGGGGGAAAGCGAACCCTGGGAAGTGGGCAAGTTTTCAGCGGGTCGTTTTGTCGGCGGCTCCCGGGGAAGCTGAGCCGCGGTGAGCAGCACGGCCGCTTCCAGGCGTGCAGGGAAAAACCCTCGGAATTCAGCGAGGCAGTTGCAACGCCAAGAGAAGAGGGTTGCTTCCTTTCACAGGAAATGAAATCGTGTGGGAGTTTTCTTGGGAGAAATTAAATTAGTTAAAGGTGTCCGTAGCTACCTGCGTTTCTGTTCTTAGCAGCATTCTGTCAGGTTCCATCCAGTTTCCCCGCGCATCCCAAGAAGGAGCGGGAGCGAGAGGGGCTCACAGCTCCCACTTCTCACTGGTGTTTCCCTGGGAAAATCAAACTGCTTGCGCCGGTGCGCATCTTCCTCACACCCCCCCAGCCCCGTTGAGTTTTGGACAGGGAAGGCAAGACAGATTGCGGACCCCGCGTTGGCAGCGCGGACGCAGAGCGGGGCCGCCCGCAGCTCCGCGCCCGTCTCCGCGCCCAGGCGGCAGCGGGTCCGGAGCGGCTGAAGTGAGCAGCTGGTGGGAAATGCAAATGGCTCCTGGAGAAACATAAGATACAGGGTGATTTTCATTCCCTCCTCGACTGTGTGGAAGGAGCTGGACATACGTTTCACGCTCCTAATCCTTCTTTTACATTTTTAGTCATACTCCTATTAAACAACTAATTAATGTCCAGAATCACCAGGGAATACATTAGACATGCTGCCGTGGAAGCGGGGTTCCAGGGCGTCTGGAAAGTATGGAGCCGACTTAATACGCGGATTTCAATTTTTTTTTTTCGCCCCCCTTCTGTCAAAGCAATAAATGTAATAATAGATTTCAGGGCGAGCAAAGGCCGCGGCGGCTGTATTTATAGTCTGGCTCCCCCCTCCCGCCAGCCCAGTGACAGCAGCTTTAAAAACCTCGACGAGTGTGAGGAGCCTTTCCTCGGCGGGCTGGAGCGGGGAGCCGCGGCGAGCTGGCAGCCGGCGCCCGGCACCCGCGGCCCGGCTGGGGCGCGAATGGCCGGACCGGGAGCCCTCCGTCCAGGCACCGCGCCGCTCTCTGAACGGCTTGGAAAAGAGGGCCGAGGTTATTCCTCACCCCTACAGGGGGAAAAGCTGATTTCATAAATGCCTATCGCGACTATCCGTTTGCAGGCACCTGGCGCAGCCCGGCGGTGGTCCCGACGGCGGCGGCTGATCCCGGGTCTCGGTGGGGGGGGAGCCGAAAGAGGACCCCGGCTGCTTCCCCGCTGCCGGCCGGGAAGGGCTTTGCCCAGGGATGTGGGAAGAAAAATAAATAGCCAAGAACAACAACAAAAAGGCAAAGCGTATCTAGCGGTGACTAAACACAGAGCCGTGTGTCGGGCATCCCTCCGGGTCTTGCACCGCGGGACCGGCGGAAAGGGGAGTTCTCCTCCAAAGTGTGCGGTGGGGCATTTGATGGCCATTTACTTTCTTCATGCCCGGATTATGATCTCAGCCCTCGCAAGAAATCCCTCCCGTCTCCCTCCCCACCAGCCTCTCCTCCCACCTCTCTGAGCTTCTTATCTGACAGCAAACGAGTATGTAAATACCTATAGCTGGCTATGTTTAACACACGCAAACATTATTGATTTGTTGGGCTGCTCGGATATTTTCTTCCTGTTCAGATCTGGTTTCAAAATTGCTCATTCAAGCGGTTCGTCCTGATGCTACAATACAATAATTGTTAAAAATTTAAGCATTTCAAATTGACTCGTTGATTTGCATATAAATTAGAATTACTATGCCTCGTGTATTCCAATGTTTTATAATCATTTCGAAATCAGCGATTAAACACTTGAGCTAAAAGAATATATAAATGTCTGTATGGACTCACTAATGAATTACCTAATTAAAACGTCCCGAGGACGTCGGTCTTGAGGAAGATTGTTAAACCGGGGCACATTAGGGGGAAGAATGACGGTGCTAACCGAAACGGAGCAACCTCTGTTAACACAGACTCATCTCAGCTTCACGCAGTGACCCCAAAATTTAACGCAGTGATTCTCGTATTTATTTTCCTTTGCGTGGATCCCTTACCCCTCTTATATATTTTTTTTTTTTTGAAAGGAAGAAAAGAGGAAGCGCAAATGTCTCCTGGTTCTCTCCGGCGATGCGGCCACCGGGGCTCGCCGGCAGCCGCGGCTCCGGGGGCGGGCGGGCGGGATGCCCTCGGCCGGGGCTGCTCCGCTCGGACCTTCCTGGCACCTACCGGCTGCTGAGAGCGGGGAAACGCAGCCAGAGCCGGCGGGGCCCGTCCTGCGATAAAGACGCGAACAGGGCACTTACCTTCGTCATGAGACTAGGAATAAAAAGGTAGCTCTTCCTAGGAGAGGCAATGCAAAGGAATGCGAGAAGCTCAGAAAAAAAAAAGACCCCCCCAAAAAAAAAAAAGAAAAAGACTCGCGGTGCGAAAATCTGTAGCCTCGGGGGCTAGCCAGCAACCCCTTTCATTTCAAGCACTTATTGATTTGCGGTTGTCATCTTTGGCGACGCAGAAGAACACTTGAAAGAATTTCTGATGGGGCTCTGATCTGAGAAACGAGGTGACCTGAACCGGGCTCTCACCAAATTCTTAATTACCACATCAACTGCCTTAAAAATAAAAAAAGCAGGGGCGGGGGTAGGGGGNCTCCCGCTCCCATCGCTGCAATCACAGCCCCGCATTCAGACGCTCCCTCCCTGTCCCCCCTCGCCACCCCCCGCCTCCGCTCCCCCCAGCCCCGAGCTCTCGGTCCACCGGCGCGGCGATGGGGCGATTCCGCGGGCGCGGAGCAGCCACGGGGCGGTGCGGAGGGGCCAACGGGGTGGAACCTCGCTCTCGCCTGGCGGCCGAGGCTGAGAGCACCCCCCGGCCCACCCCTTGCTACCCCCCGGGCCGAGGGCAGGTCTGGGGAGCAGCCCTCGGGGGCCGGGGGTGCGAGCCTGGGAAGGGTGCTGCAAAAGAAAACATTTCGAATGCGGCAGATTGCAGAGAAGGGGAGAGGGGTCAGGACGAGGTGTGCGAGTGGGTGTGTGTGTGTCACACTCCAGCAGACATGCAAGCCTGTGACTTGTCTGCAGCCAGCTGTTTGAGTGTCATCAAAACGAGATGTATACACTTGGAGCAGGGGAGCTGAAAGGAAAATTCAGTTGAGGAAATCAACACGAAAAACCTATTGTCGAAGGCACTGGAAAGCAAATAGTGCTTGGTGTTGCTTGTACACAGGCGTACAATGCTGACAGATGACAGCAGTGCTCTTGGCTGAAGAGAAATACCCTGCCTTTGTCCCACATGGTGCACACACACATGCACATTCCTTCTTCCTGCTCTGGCTGCTGTTTCTGCAGGACAAAGCAAAACATCCTTTATGGGCATCATCTTCCATCCCCCGCTTCTCTCTCTTTTTTATTTATTTTTTTTTTTTTTTACACACACCCTCCCCTCTCTGCTTATGTGTGGTTACTCTTTATTTTGCTGTCAGAAAGCTGAGGGACAGGATTAGCACCTATTTCAGCATCTCTGGTTCTGTTCACCTCGCAGCAGTGGTCAGACCCAGGCTGGGAATGCTCAGTAGGCTTTCGCTTAGAATTATGTACCCGTGTTAGCTTTGAAGAGGCATTGTCCTTTCTGAGCAAACATCAGTCCTAGCAGTTCATGTCTCCTTGTTGAGCAGGGCTGACAATGTCCCTGTTGTCTGTGTGTGCCACCTCTCTCCCATTTCCAGAGTGCTGGCTGCTCAGCTATGGCAACCAGGACTGTCTGGTTATACCTGTCTTACACTCTGCTGAGCCTCACCTCCTCAAAGCCTGGTTTGTAGTGTGGCAACACTTATCAATAAGGATTAGACGGCCTAGCACTCATTTTCAAGCCTCATTGTATGGCTTCAGTCATTTGTGACAGGACTTCTCAGCCCATAGCTTGCTCATATCCCGTGTCCAGCACAGTATACTTAACATGTCTGTCTTCTCCCTACGTGCCTGACGCTTTGCAATACTGTCACTGAACTTCCTTCTCAGCAGTGTCATGTTGTAGCAAAGGGAATGAATGAAACCACCCCTTGTTATCTTATAGGAGTTGGATTCAAATTTGGGGGATTTGGGAGCTTAGCAGAGAAACCCTAGAAGGGGTGCCACTTGGATTTTTTTTTGACATGGCTTTCTGTGTTGCTTTGAAGACCTTTTCCAAAGCTTACAGAAACCTGGGACCTCTGTGTAGCTGTTTAATTCGTTTTCATCCATACTTGGTAAAATTAGACCTTCTGCTAAGTGCTGCAGGTGTAGGCTGAAGGGGATGTCACATTTTTCAAAAAACAGGTACAGCACAACAGTGCAGCCAGTGTTGGAGCGTCACAGCCTCCCTGCTGCTCTCGCCTGGAAAGCAGGCAGGTGTCACCCCTCCCGTCACCGCGGCGCAAGGGACATCCCTCATGGTGTGAGTGCCGGCAGTGTTTGTGCTCACCCTCTTCAGGGAGCCTCTGTCACGCTCGTCAAGTGACTGCTTCTCCCATGTCTCACGTGCCTTTGTTGGTGCCAGTCCGTCCCTCAAGCTGTGCAATGTTCTGCCTGAAGTGTTCACGCCTGGTCTCCGGCCTGTGGCCTTTGAGTGTTTCTGCAGGAGAAGGGGAAAGTGACGCCAGGATGACCCCAAATTATCTGTGTATTGTGGCTGTGTTACCAGAGTAGTGCCTCTTTGTGTGCTGGGTATGAAGTACTTGTGAAGAAGCTCACTCTGAGGTAAGCGTGCATTGCTTGGGCTTTGCTCTTTTCTCACACACGGTTTTGTGCTCCTCCAATGCAATGGTCTGCAAAGGGTCTGTTCCCGGGCTGTGGTACCTCTGCTGAACTACACGTTGCTGCGGCTGCAAAGGGAGATGCACACAGTAAGTATCCAGCTCTGTCTGTTCTCACACCGCTCCTCACAGCTCGCTGTTTTCTCCTCTTTCCCCTTTCTCTGGGCTGTCCCTGCCCCGGTGGGGGTCACCCGCAGCCGAGTCCCTCAGGGCGCCTGCTCCCCTTCGCCATGGAGGCCCTACCCTGAGGCTGGCAGGTTTATTTGGTGAGAAGGTTTGGGAAGGGGTGCTGTGTGTGCTTTGAAGTGTTGGGGTGAGATTTTGGGGTGCAATAGTCAGGTTTTGGCACTTGACAGGGCCGACGGACCACCTGCCCTTCAGAGCCGGCTTCAGGCCGTGACCAGCCTGTGGCAGTTACCGCCCGGCAGCCCCATTGCCACCTCTGTTCCTCCTCGTGTGTGGGCTCCCCACCCGTGGCCAGGACACATACAAAACCCATCCAGGGGTTCGGGGTGTTGCAAAGTCTTTTCCCTGCCAGTGGTGGGGCAGGGGGAAGGAGGGGAAAATCCCCCCAGGGTGGGGAGGCCCCACACATGGGCTGAGGGACACCTGCCGCTGCTCTCCTCCATGGCGGGAGGAGATGTGATATGGCCAGTGTCAAGACAGGTTTCAGTGCCCAAGGAGCTGGCTGAAAGTGAGGGAAACCAAGCTTAAAAGCAGCCTGGCTGCTTAACTGGGATGTCCGAGTAATCCTTTGTGAGGGGAGGCTCTGGCCCTGCCGCCCCTGCCCCACGGGGGAGGCCTCGCGGCCCTGCCGCCAGCCCCTTGGCTGAGGTCCCTCCAGCCCAGAGCTGCTGCTGGGCAGTTGGGACGGCCAGTCAGGCCATGTCCCAGCCCTCCTCACAGCCTTCGGAAAGGTTAAAGTATTAAGCAGCCTTTGGGGAAATAGCTGGAGGAAGGGCAAAGGCGGTGGCACGCGGCGGGTCGTTCTTTGCCTGGGAGTGTGGCCAAGCTCTCTCACTCACTGTAATACACTCTGTCAAAGAGCTGGCTCCTTATTAGACACTGCTTTTAAAGAGTGTTTCACTTGGAAATGTAATGGTAAATTTTCTTCACCAGTTGAAGGCTGCTTCTCCACTTTATTGTTTGGGTTTTTTTTTTCTTCCCCCTTTCACTACTTTTATATGAAGCTGTTCTGACATCTCCCATCAGAGAAAATGTTGAATGCTTTTAGAAAAATATTTCTTCGAAGGAATTTATGATGTGATCTGCTATTCAAATTTATGGTTAGCTTAATGTGGTAGGCTAGATAAAATGGCTCTTGATGACATGGTGGCAATCACATAAAGCCATACTTTCAGGCATGTTTGGACAGCTTATCAAAAAGTGTTTGGAAACAGAATGTGGGTATAATAAAATGCAGAATAGAGTTGGAAAGATTGCCAGGTAAAAAAAAAAAAACACAACCCAAACCCTGATCTAAAAGACAAGTTTATAGGTACTCTATAGGAGTGTCTTCATTTCCCCCAGGCAGAAGAGACTTTGACTTTGAGGTTGGAACTGAAGAGGAAAGGCAAGATGTACTTAGTACTTCTTTTTGGGAAACATGAGGAAAAAAGTGTTCAGTGTGTTCAAAACACCCCAGTAGACAAGAAAGGAGAAGAGGAGAGCCCACAAACAGGTTTCTCTTCCACATTTCTCTCAGAACCCTTGCTTCCTGGGGGAAAACCACACCCCGTGGTTACGCTGGCATTCTACCACCCTGCTGAGCCCAGGAACTGCTTGGTGCAGCGAGGAGCAGGCTCCTTTCCGTCTGCTTTCACTGGTGGTGTTGATGAGGACAGCGTGCCACATAAACCAGTTCTCCATTCACCGGGGCCATCCTTGTGCGGTTGACCCTAACTAGCTATGCTCCATGAACCATTGCAGAACGTGTGTTTATGGAGTCACTCATGGTAACTACAGCCATCAATCTCGCCACTGAACTCTTTCCATGCCAGCATATCTCACTTTTTCCATCTGCTTTCTACTGGCCTATTTTACAGGCTTTTACCATCCTGGGCAGGGTTTACTCACACCACCATTTCCAGGGATAAGAGCCATGCTGCCTTCCTCTGTTTAGCATCACACTATTTAAATGAATATATTACCCATGTACCCTGTCGGGAGGAAAAAAGAGGCCTTTTAAATTGGGCAGACAAAAGTTGCTGGAGACAGGAGGAGATCTTTCTGCAGCTGATTTCACTGTCTCTGCCTGCTACTGGCCAGCTATAGCTGATTCTGGTTATTGTTTTCCCCCCTGATTTCTGTCACAAAACATTTTCACACAGCCCATTTGTCTTTAATTTATTTTTCTTTTTGCCTCAGAGCACTGGGAACACAAGGGCCATAAACACTTTGTGGCAACCACCTTGCCATGAAATAAAAGCCGGAGTTAAAGCAGGGAGGCTCAGAAAACATTGTGTAATAAGAACAGCCAGGAAGTTATTTCTGTCTTCTCAGATTTTAAAAGCTACTGAACATACCTGTGATTATAAGTGAGCTGTAGGTCAACAAAAATGGCTGTTAGTGCTTTCATTATAATCTCAATTGTTGGGAGTTTACATAACACAAACATTTGCTTTGTGGTGAAAGTACAGCATGTAAGCCTTTTGATCTGCAAGCAATGAAAAAAAAAACCAAACCTTTTTTTGCTTTGTTTTCATTCCCTCCAAACACACTTTACAAAGTGTGTTACAGCAGGAGTGAATCTGATGTTTGAGCTATAAAACATGGCATGTATATAGATGACATTGGCCACTCCCACTTTGCTTGGTTTGGGAGAAAAATCCTTTTAACAGGCACGATAAGATCTCTTTTGAGTGTGCTCAGTAGCAGACTGCACTGTCTCTGCAAAGAGATGAGAAGCCTGAAATATGGGCTTTGCCTCCTGTACAGCCCTGCGATGAGTAATAGGCAGAGACACTCCCTCTGCTGCTCTGAGACCTGCGAGAGGGCAGAGAGAAGCTCAAAATATGACGAGCGTGAAGATTTTGGGATTTTTTCAGTTCACACAGGACAAGGGAGCAAGGAAAAGTCTCGAGTTGCTTTTCTTTTTTCTTTTTTTTTTTTTTTTCAGTTAAAAAGGCTCTTCTTCTCCCACAGAAAAGAAAGGCTTCTCCAGGCCTTTCCAAAGAAATCAGCAATGAAATGCTGAACAGCTGGGCTCCTTCTTGGCACTTCACAGACAGGAGGGTGAGAGAAAAAGATTTCCAGATACTAAAGCAGGAGCCGCAGCTGCTGCTATGACAGAAATTTTTCCTGGGAACAAGCAGGTAGGGAGCTCTGAGTGCCAGGGCAGGCTGAAATAGCAGCAGTGGGCACAGAAAGGGGCGTGATGGGCAGCAGCATCACTGCCTGCCAAACTCCGTCTCTGCCTGGTACCCAAAAAGGCCAGATCACGTCAGCTCACGTGCAGCAGCGGCTGTGGCTGCCCAGTCTGTATCAAATGACAGGCTGTTTCTTTAGGAAACCTGTCAGTGGGTTTTCCTAATCTGCTGAAGCACAATGAAACACAAGGTGTTCCACTTTTGAGCTGTTTGTCATGCCTGCTGAGCTATGGTACAAACAGTGAGTAACCCTGTATTTGCAGATGATACGATAATACAAAAGGAAGGCATCTTTAGCTCATTTAAGCATTCCTTAAGTTTTTTTGTGCTTGACTTGGAAGGATGAACTACAGAGTTGATTACGATCTCGATATCCCAGCGCCCTGCCAGATATACTTGCTCTTTTGAGTCTCTTTCCTTGTTTCTCTAGTTTCTCTCTCCCACACCAGCTCTCCAGATTCTTGGTCTTGCACATTTACTCTGGCTTTCTATTCTGGGGCCAGTTTAAAACACACAGTTTACATGAGGGTTAGTACTTAGCCTTATGCATTTTTCTAGAGATGCAGAAAACTCACCCCAATGTAGAACCTCACCTTCCCCAAAATGCTAGGTATTACTGAAAAAACACAGGTACACTGAAACTTCTCAAGCTTAGAGACTTTTTTTTAAAAATTATTTTTTTTAAGAGAGAAAAAATATTTTGCCTTCCTCCTGACAAAGTTACTGGTTTATCAAAGTTTGAGGGTTTGTTTTTTTTTTTCCCTAGAATATTTCTTCAATATAGAAAAGTGCTGTTTTCTCAGTTAAAATCTAGCATTGTTACAGGAAACCAAAAATACTGGTCTTATGACAGACAGCGCAAGGGAACTGCGAGTACTGGAAGAAAACACACCCAGCAGCAATCAACAGCACCATTTCCATAACTCCTAACACCTGTTAACCCCGTCAGGTGTTGGCACTTTAAATACCAGCTCTGAGAGGACTTTTTTTTGGTTGGGTTGAGGGTCTGTTCATCTTAGGAAGCTGAAGGTTTGGACAGACTTTGTTCCATCCCAAAAATATGTTGTAGAGGGTTTGTTTTTAGTGATTTGTTTTACTTTTTTTTTTTTCCCCCCATCTCTTTCATATCCCTGAGAGTCATGTGAGTGCGTGCACCTAGGTGTATGTGTATATTTACTAGAAGAATTTGATATTCCTGGCTCTTTTGATGGATTTGATGTTTGCTGGAAGCTTTTTCTTTTCCACTGAGGTAATGCTTACTCATACTTCTTAGTAAATCCTAATAATGAGTATAATTAGGCTTTGAGTTCATAACCAGAAAATGACTTTAAAGCTAAGTAAGTCAGTTCAAGAAGGTGTGCTGTGGATACCTTAAACCCCTAGAGTTAGCCTATACCTCTGTCTCTTGGGTGGTTTCATTGTGTGGGTGGTCAAGTCAGTTTATGTCTTCTAGTAGCTGTGTTGTACAAGGGAGACCAGACTGTCCTAGCTGGTGGGATACCAGTTATGTTTTCTAACTACTGTGACAAAAGGGGAGTTAGGAAGAACTCGCATGCTTCAGTAGTGAACTGGGCTGACCTATGGTAAAAAGGAATTTCCCTGTGGGTGATGTGGTAGGTAAAAGTCTGTGGATTGTTTTTAGCTAATAATATTTCTGCTAGGTGTGAAACTTCTGCTTTTCTGATTTTGCAATTTCTGTGTATATCTGAGATGCTGCATTTGCTGCTTTGTACTATTGTTTAGTTAGCTCTCTAGTTGGCATTAAGTTTTCTAGGGAAGGTGGTACACAGGGTTTTAGGATGTCTTTGTTTCTGTTACTTTAGGCAACAGCCTTTTGTTCTTCCTGGTTTGGTGTTGTGTGGTTTGTTATGAGGGGGCTTTTTGGTGTGGTGTTTTGTGGTTTTGTTGTTTTTTTTTTTGTTTTTTGTGGGGGGGGGGGTGGGGTGCTGGTTTTTTTGTTTGTTTTTTTAAGGTGCAAGAAAGGAAGGCAAGTTAGGTCTCCTTTTTCCCCCTCCCTTCTGGGTTTATTATTATATTCTCTGACATGGTACTGAGTGCTTTCATATTGCTACATTTCTGACTTAAGTGTTAGTACTTTGAGTATATGTGAATGAATACACAAGAGAATTGTGTTCTAGTCTTATGACAAAGCAAGTAACTGAAAACATTTATTTGCTTTATTCTTTCTTATTATATCCCTATCTTAAATATGTCAAACTCTTCACTGTTCTTTTCCTAAAGGTTAGGCAGTCCTAGTTTTATTAGTAGCATAAGAGAATGATGCTTTTGGGCAAAGTAAAGCTGAATTTTAGTGTATTAGGGAATATTAAACTTATGTTAGCAGGCTAGCATTTAAAAGATCTGTAGCAATGCTTTGAGTTATAAATCATTGAGCTGTTATAATTATTAGTGGTGTTATCCAATAGCTTCAGTTCAAAGTATTTTACAAACTTTTTTTGAGATTCAGCAAGCTCTTGCTGAATAAAATAAACTTATTGTGCTAATTCAACACACAGTGTTTGAAAATCGTTTTGTTTGGCATGCAGGCAGGAATATCAATTGGGTATCTGGAGGCTGCTGCATCTTTGGTCTTTGTTTGTTAAACTCACCTGTAATGCAGATATTAAAACATACCCATCAGTTCTGTAAACAGTCTGACCCAAGGGGAAGGAGGGAAATGTAATAATAAAGTAAGAATGTATTTAGAAGTGTCAAAATCAGTGCTCAGGTGCTTAACTTCTGGCAGTGATATTGCTGATACTCTCTGTAGCAGTGATAAGTGCACAGCACTCTTATTGGTGTCAATGGAATAAAGATACTGGGGAGTTGCACGTTTATAAAACTTACTCTTCTTCATAATCTGATCAGGATAACAATGATACTTTGTCATTGTAGCTGATCGTTACATGTGAAAGTGTTGAAGTATGAGGACAAGGTTCTCTTCTATCTGTAAAGTAGAAATACCTTTTTTTTTGATAGTAGTTGTGAACTCTAACTGGAGAAGAATGCAAGTGATTTGGAGGCAAAATATAAGACTGTAATTAGATTATTTTTTCTTCTCTTCACTCCTTCTTTCTGCACCCACTTTACCTTTTGTCCTAGTCTATATGACTGATATTAGGGAGATTCAATGGGGATTTTCAGGTCTCTGTTAATATTTATGACCTAGCAGCATAGTGGATGCTCTATTGTTGTTGCTTGAAAGCTCAGATGGTTTCTGGTGTATCATGGCTGTTTTAAGACTGAGATACTTTGGTCCATGTGCAAATAAAAGCTGTCAAATTCAGCAGAAGCAGGATACTTTCAGCTCCCCATCTGAAGGTTGCCATATACTTTCAGCATGTTCTTGTCTGTCTGAAAAAGTTCACAGCCAGTTAATTGAATGACATGGAGGGACTTTCATTACACAGATGGTGGTAGCTAGTGACTTATCAGTAGGGGAGAATAAGAATGGTGAGATGCAAGGAGCAGCACAATGTTAATGGAAGCCCCCAAAATGCCAGGTTTGGAGGCCTGTAGTTTGTGATTCAAAACGGAAGAGGAAGGACTCCTGTTTCCTTTTCTGAAGTGGAATTCTCTTTTAGGTATCCAATTAAGAGTATGGGAGTGAAGTGGCCCCTTGCTGCATCCACATAGTGTTGAAATACGTGATTTGACATAGTTTTAGGGGTAGTTTTCTTTGGGGAT
Source organism: Syrrhaptes paradoxus (assembly GCA_013400615.1). Taxonomy (NCBI): domain Eukaryota; kingdom Metazoa; phylum Chordata; class Aves; order Pterocliformes; family Pteroclidae; genus Syrrhaptes; species Syrrhaptes paradoxus. The sequence goes on from VZTO01002318.1 coordinate 128,100, forward strand.
TGGTCTTTGCTCCTCACCAAAGCCAAGGTTTTTTTTGTACTGGCTCGAAGAGGATGCCTAAAATTGCTATTTGCCTTTGAAAGTCTTTTTTTTTTTTTTTTATGCAAGAAGTACTAATAGATGTTGCATTCCTGATGAGTATTTTCTGTCATTTTGCAAGTGTGTTTTAAAATTATCTGCTAGAAAGAAATGGTAGTTGATGGCTTAGTTTCTTGGCCAGGACAAAGGTTTGTTTCCTTTTGTTATTAGTTCTGTGTCATCACAGAAAATAGACTAACTTTATTTTGAGTTTTTTTTTTCTAGACATATTGGGCTGAATAGCTCAATGCAAGAAATTATTCTATGTGCTTTAGTTTCAAGTTTTTCATGTAGAATCCAAGTTCTCACATCAGGATTCAATTAAATGATAGTTTGATTTGACTGAAAAATTAATGGTCCAGAACAGAAACCTCGTAGTATTTTTTTGAAGTTCTTACTTTCAGTACTCCTGTTTTAAATAAAAATCTGGATTCAGCCCAGTAACATAAAGCTACATGTTCTTTCATCAGCTAAACATACATGATGATTAAATTTAACAGTGATTGTTTGCTTATTGCTCCTCTTGGCTCCATAGGTATCTTTCTGCATTCATAAAAATAATTCCCTGGATATAAGGGGCACTATACTGACTTGCTGTGAGAAGTTTCTTGCTACTGTCTGTTGCCCTTTTCAGGAAATAATGATTTGCCAAGTACAAATCATATTCTATAATTATATGTCATCTTCAATGACAGCTTGAACATTCAACTCCTGTTTACTGTTGAATCGGACATATTGATTTTTCATTTTAATGATAAACAGATTGGCATGTAATACATTTGACGATACATCTGCTAAAAACGTGTTAAGATTGCAAACTCTTTTTTTATTCAGCAATGTAGGCTAGTGAGGCTAGTGGAGGCATTCAGGCAAAACATAAAATGAGGATGCATGCTACTCTAGGTAATTTACACATAAAGAGCGAGTTCATTTAATCTGGTATCCATGCAGGCATATTAATAATTTGTTTTTCTGTTTTGCTTTCAGTCTGTCTTTTGGCCAGAAGAGATTTTGCAGCCAAGAATACTGGGAGTATTAAAAAAAAAATATTACTGCAGCCTTACTTTAAAAATATTTTTGGTTTTGAATTTTGATTTGTTCTCATAGTCAGAATCTAATGCAAGTTAAAATGGAAATCAACCAAACTGCACACTTAACCTCTTGTTATCTGTGCGTTCACTGCTAAATGGTTTTATTTTTGGTGGTGGTCTATAGAGCTGTATATATACACCTTAACATATCAGGGGAATGTGTACCGTACTGACTGTATTAAAAATATCTTCTACTAAACTTGCTTTTGGTTAAAGTCTTCCAGGAATGCTCCGATCTTGCTGATGGTAAGGATGTTTACTTAACCCTTTAAGACTTCTTTAGAGCATAAACAGATACCTTTAAACAGATTTGAGTTCTCAATTTTCTTGGTCTCCCTGCTCCTCCCTGCCCCATATCCTGCCAGAGCCTGTCTTTAGCAGGCCTTTCACAGGCTGACCTTGGAGGATGGGTGTTTGAGTTTGGCCAATGTGTTGGGTTTGTCTGGCAAGGTTTTGGTAGTAAGAGGGCTACAAGGGTGGCTTCTGTGAGAAGCTGCTAGAAACCTCCTCTGTGTCCAATAGAGCTGATGCCAGATGGCTCCAAGATGGATCTGCAGCTGGCCAAGGCTAAGCTCATCAGAGATGGTGGTAGCATCTCTGTGCTAATAAGGAGGAAAAAACAACAAAAGTTGCTGCACTGCTGGTGGGGAGAAGGTGGGGAAATTGGGAGTGAAGTTAAGCCTGGGAAGAAGGGAGGGGTGGGGGGAAGGCGTTTTTAGGATTTATTTTTTATTTCTCATTATCCTACTCTGATTTTATTAGGAATAAATTAATTTTCCTTAAGCTGAGCTTGCCTCTGTTGGTAGTTGCTGAACAATCTCTCTCTGTCCTTAGCTCAACCCATGAGCCTTTCATTATACTCTCCCCCTTGTCCAGCTGAGGAGGGGCAGTGAGAGTGCGGTGTTGGTGGGCACGGGGTATGCAGCCATGGTCAACCCACAACAGTCATCAACATGAAGATGATGCAATGATTTCTGAGAGGTCCAAGGGCACCAGGTTTCTCTGGTTAGTTTGTGCTGGTGTTTATTCTCTTTGCACCCCATGCACTTTTCCTTGTGTCTTAGGAATCCTTTTATCTTTCTGTTCTTCCACCATGTTCTCTTTGATCTCATTCTCTTGCATTTTCAGGAAGTTACTTTTGTAAGTACGGCTCTATTTGATCATGCAAAGGACCCATCCGTGGTTGGGCTCTATGTCTTTGAGTATGGCCTGTTATGACTCTACCTGTATTACTGAAGATTCCCATAATTTAAGGTTCTATAGATTCAGTGTGCTCCTGTGTTTTATTCAGCTGCTACTGTGCAGAACATGGGAAGTATAGTGTCTGTGCTTGTCTTAAAAAAAAAAAAGAATTGTATATCCCATATTTATTAGTTGAGATTTGTTAATAGGGAAAGTGTAGAGGATGCTTCAAAAAATGTGGAGAACTACAGCTACAGATAGTTTGCTTTTGCAATAGAAAAACATTTTTCCATTCAAGCAAGAACCTTAAGCATGAAAAAAAAAATCAACTTTTCAAGAGAAACATAAAGGAACAAGAAGCTGCTGGTTATACTTGATTACGCCCATAGCCAAAGTTCAGTACAGTAGCGCATCTGTGACATAAACCCTTGTTCTGTGGGTGAAACTCCTGTAGGAGTCATGGAGAAAAGCTATATAAAAACAATCAGCTTTTCAGATGACTCTGCCATGGAGGCAATTGCTAATGTTTGCTTGTGTTCTTGACTTTCCCCTCAGAAGTTGGCAGGTCCAGTTCAGGAAGCTTTTACCAAGAAACTCTTGTTTTGTGTGTGTGCCAGTGCGACTTGTCATAATTGATGGAGGGGAAAGCTTTACATGCAGCTTTACTTGAAAAACGATCCCACCTCCTCATCTTCTGTTTCTGGTTTCCTTTGTCCCCATTTCTTTTAAAATAGTGCTCTAAAATGTAACTCTGTACTGCTCTTAAACATTAGGGTAAACTTCTTTCTCTCTAACCCTCTCAGCAGGCTGCTTTTAAGCACTTTATACTGCTGCCCATGCAGGATGTGTGTGGAGTCCCGTGGGCGTCTGCGCTCCAAACAAGGACTAGATGGGAGCGAGGAATTAATCCTTAGGAGTCCCCACCCCAGGCTGATGTGGTTAGCTGCACCAATATACAGACACAGCATGTACAGAAAGCCAGGCAATGATGTGTGTTTTCAGAGTATATTACCAAGAAGATTCTAGTAGGCTGACTAGATTTGCTCTGTGTAAATAAGAGAAATACTTGTCATTCTCTTTGCTATGTTTGTTATATGGAAAAACAAATGTTGTTCCATAGATTGTCTAATGATGTACCTGTATAGATAGCACTGCTGTGATTGTAGCTCTTGCTATATGTGCATCACTTAGTATGTTAGGACCTGCAGCTCAGCTGGGATCTCTAGGTACCGTTGCAGTATTTCTGCTCTTGCTCCCTGTATTATAACTGTATCCTCTAGAGGTTTATGTGTGTTCTGTACTGCTGCACTTTCTTCTTACTAGCCCAAAAGGCATTCTTGAAATCTTTTCATTATTGGCCTTCAGTTATTCAGTTCAAACTCTCTGTTGCTTCCAAAATACAGCGATAGTCGGTTGTCTCTCCCAATGAGATATACCTTTCCTGCCAGTCAGGCAGCTGAGTGGGGATGGGGAGTACAAACCAGACAAGCTTTCAGGCACAGAAGCCCTTCTTCATGCTTGACCGTATACAGTACACAATGACAGCAGATCCTTTAGGCACACAGTATGCTCGTGCAGCAGTGGTATGGCTTTTTCATGTAAAATATGTATTTAAGTGTATAAAATAACAGTATCTTAAATTGTTAGTAAAATATGTCAACTTAATTTTCTCATTAGTGAGATATATGATAAGTTACTGGAGACCTAGCTGCCGTGGCATTATTTATGTTAACTGATACAGCATAACAGTGTGATGAGGAAGAGGGAAAGCAGAACTTAATCTACTGAAATGAATGGAATCTTGACTGCCCACTAGGTTTTATGTTGTTTTCGAGTGTAGAAGAGGCATTTTAATTACACTATTAAAAATTTAAAAAAACCCCCAAAACATCAAAAACCCCAACACGCCAAAACTGGGTGTGGTTTTTCTTTTGTGTTGATTTTAGGCAGTTCAGCAGCTGTTTTGACTTGGGTTTGCATCTCACCCTAAATGGNGAATAGTAAAGAGTCCATACATTTTATTAGAATACATTTGCCAGCTACATACAAAGGGAGCCACCTGGAAATGTCCCAGGTACATCCCAGGGCATGGAAGCTTCTGGGTAGAGGGGAGGGAGACTCATGTTATATGTGATTGTTGGTGTGGGGAGGGTTCAAGTATCTGTGCATTGGTTGCAGGGGGGGGATGGGGACTTGCTGCCTAGAGCACAGTCCCAGAAACAATGGAAAAAAAAAAATTTGGCCTGTGAATTTTGTTTGGCACATAGGGATGATCAGGAATCTTCTTGGCAGATCCGTGCTCCTCTTCTCTTTAGGAGAACCCACAAACTTAATAGAAATGGGCTGTTCCTGGGAAAGATGGATGTTTGTAAAGGGCATGTGAAACTGGCAAAAGTTAAACAGCACCAATAGCTGAGCTAAGCCCTTGCTTGTCCCCCGGTCTCCTGCTGATTTTAATATGATTTGGTTGTTACTTGAGTTGTTCCTGTAGTCAGATTACATGTGGGTATCTATAATTGTTATCACTGCTATTTCTTTTATTTGTGGATTTTTTTTTTTTGTCACACTTGTGTGCATTTTGTGTCTGCAGCTAGGTTGTAAACTCTGAAGAGCAGAGGGAGGATTAGCTGTCTCTTCACTACACTGGGGGTTAAACTCTGGAAGGTAGCTTGCCACTATGCTTAAAACATCCAAGAAGAGGGCAGGAGTGAGGATGACTAGTTTCAGGCACCTGTGTCCTCCTCAACCACAGCTGTCTCTCTTCCCCATAGACTTTCAGAGCAGTGGCAGCCCTAATCCTAAACTACCTGGCAGTGTCCTAGGGTGCCATCCTGTGAAGTGGGCAAACACTTGTGTTTATTTTAATTCATGGTTTGAGCCCAGTGAAAAGCAGAGCTGTGCCTGCTGCCATGGCTCTGGATTGGAGTGCCACTGAACATTGGTGCACTTGAAATACGAATCCAAACGTTGCTGCTTGTATCCTTTTCTGCTTAAAGATGCCTGCCCGTGTGTATGTTTGTTCCCACTGCCTAATTCAGCAGCTGTGAGCTGCAGGCAGCAGCACACGTGCACTTGGCTAAAATAACCAGCCAGCCTGTCCCTTTGCTCTTGCCAGAGCCTCATGTTGTTGAAGAGTTTTTTAGGATCTGATCTGGCTTCTCAATTTACTTTATTCCTTTGTCCATGACCAGCAGCAAGGCCTCATCAGGGTGGCCTGTCCTTTTCCATATCAGGTTTAAAAAAATAATAGTTTTGGGAATTTGGTACACTAAGTGGTTCTTATTTTCACCTTAAAATGACATTGTAGATTAAGAAAAGCTCTTTTGGGAGCAGACTGAGTTTTGTGTTTGGTGGTGTTTTTTTCCCTGAGAGTGCCCATTTTAATTTTTCTTCTTTTAAAAATGTATTAAAATACTGCTTGAGTTTTTGCATAACCATCACGTTACTGTACAAAGCAAAGGCTTTTGTTCTTCATTTGCCCAGTGCAGGCTTATGGGGCAGGTAGCTAGAAATGCAGCTTGCT
>VZTO01002319.1:0-40366 GCA_013400615.1 Syrrhaptes paradoxus
TGAGGAAAGATGGTAATGCACTGCTTGCTGTGGCAGGCGAGTTCTCAGTCTTATGTATATATTTCAGAGATAGGTACTTCCCTTTAGAGAATTCCCAGTAGGGAAGAGACAGCCTACATTTATTTCTGTGTTTGATTTATTATTTTAACAAGTGTTTCTGATGCAGATGTAATTTCTCAGTTGAAGATTTATTATTTCACCTGTCTTTAAATAAGAATGCTAGCACATTGCCACTGGGAGCAGGAAGGTGTCTTGTTTCATTTTAACTTGTACAGCATGCTAGCTTTGGTAGCCTCCACTGAAAATCTTTTGGCTTCCCACAGTAATATTTTGCCGTAACTGCCAGGCACACCTGTGTCTCCTACAGGAGCTGGAATTTAGGAACAGCAGTACTTTCCTGCTTCTCTAGTGGCATGGATGGTGCAGGCAGCTATTTTTTCCCTATACTGAATATTTACATCTGGTGCTGAAACTGAGCACCCCTTCATGCCCACTTGCCCCTTAGAATAAGGCTTATAATAAAGATTTGTATGATGGATAAGGGAGGGCATTCTGAAAGGAGTTTATTTTCATGCCTGGAAGAACACGACTCATCCACAGTTTAGCTACTAATCTACTGATTTTTATGTATAACTCCCTCTTGCCCATATGTAAACACTGTGGCAGTTATGCAGTTGAATACATATTAGGAAACACCAGAGCTAAAAGTTGTCTCTTTAGCCTTAAAGTGTGCTTTATTTTGCATATGCATTTCTGATTTTTTTAATAAATGCTAATTATCCTTTAATTTTAGTGGTAACAAAATAATAAATAAAAAGTACTTGAATAACATTGCAGGGAAGAAAATATCCAGTGCTATTTCTGAAACAAATGTGATTAGATGTTATCTTAGCTCAGGGTATACTTTTCTAGTAGCTGATAAAGAAAGGAATTTTCCTCCCTTCCATAATGGAAAACATCGTTGTTAGTTCTGCATTTGGTCAAAGCTGGCTTTTATTTTCTTATTAAAATGCTCATTAAATATAATTTTATGAAACTATGAATTCTGATTTTGATTAAATGGGAGCCATTCCTTTTTCAATTTGGTTTGTACTTTTTAGCTTTCACAAGAGAAAATATTTCCTTAGTTTCTCACATAATTTTGAGGAAAATTATCTTTTCCAGACAGATGTTTTGAGGGCTCCAAATAGATAAAAAAATGTCCAGAATGTCCATTTAAGTGTCTGGATTCCAGAATGGTGCTACGGAATTACTATGCTATTACCACTTTATGAAAAGATAGTATTTGCTGAAAACTGCTCTGATGTAGCATTTTAGAGCCACTACATTTGAGGATTTATAAAATAAAGGATGTACCTACATAAATTATGTAATCTGCAGGAGGGGATTCACACAGTAACACAAGTATATGAGAAAGTACGAGCAGGATGTGAAGTAAATGAGAAGATCAGGAGTGTTTTGTTTTGTCCAACCTTTTACTCAACTGGAACACAGTAAAATAACATTTATATGTCAAAAGTACTTTTGGCATCTGTTCTTTATTGATGAGAATAATATTTATTGCCATCTGGATTTCCTAATTCATTTTTCTGATATTGCTTATCTGGGGTTGCCATAGGACACAAACAGCTGGATCAAATTCCATCATGTTATGTCATTGTGACTCATTTATTTTTTCTTATCTATGAAAATTTATTGTTGTAAATAATGTCTCACTCTTTCCTTTTCTGAAGTACTTTACTGTCTTGCAGAAGTAGTGTAGTCTGTCTTTCTTTCCCTCTCACACCTTTCTCTGTTCCTTCTTTTCATTATTTTCCTCTTGGATTCTCTCTGCCTTTTCCTCTTTTCCTCTCCTGTTTCTTAGCTCAACAAAGTAGATTTATAGATATATTTTAGCCTCATGTACAGGATCTAAATATATGTTTAATATTGCCATAATAATAATAATAACAACAAAGCATTTTATAATGTGAAAGGTTAGTTAAACTTAATTTGAGCTTCACAACTGAGATGTCAGTCCACTTAATTCAGAAACTTTAACCTGATGACACTGGGACAAGGCTTTATGGCTGATTCCCTGGAACTGTATAGCTACCTGAACATGTAAGAGGTGGAACACTTCATGGTTATTAGAATGCCTAGTGTATTGGCTGTCTTCAGGCTTTTGTAGTTTCTGAAGCCCAATAGTCCTGTATAGTATGTATAATATTGTAGAACCTACGTGCAAAAGAAGTAATTGCAGAAATATGACTTATTAGGCAAAAATGAGAAGTCATAATGAGTGCTATCTTGACTATATTTCTTTTCTACTAGGCCGACATCAATGATTGCTATTTTTAAAAAACTGTTTTTATTCTAGAACTAAATCATACACACAGCACTTCCTTTGAAACTGTGGTAGTTTTTTTCACAAACTGGGTATTTTGGGAGTATCAGTTCAGAAGTAGCTGGAACTCTTTCAAAAATGTAGATTCAAATCTGCCTCAGACTTTGGGTCAGACCACAGTGTGGCCATTTTGTGCATATTTATTTCAAAAATGCTATTTTTTCATTGCCAATGGCAAAAGCTAAAAGGAGATTCCTTGTTTGTTTCATGAGAGGGGACTTCTGACAATGAAAATGGTGATTGTTCTGCTGCAGAATCTTAGTATTGCACAGATAATTTCCTTTCAAAGATTTTGCTCAAATTTTGTAGATTTTTAATCCTTCAAAGCTGCATGTCACATATTGCTGCAAGCATAATAGATACTATTCTAACTACTCAGGACTAATTTTTCAATATAAGCTTGAGTAAAGAGACATTCCTTCAGGTCAACTGCTGCAAAACAGGGGGGAAGACTCTGAATTTGGGGCAGAAATCCTTGACCACAGTTTGACTCTCGTCCACACCTGAAGAGGTCCAGCTCTTCTGTGGTGTTCCAAAATCTATTTGAATCTCATCTAACCTTCCCTGTATGTGCCCCAAAGCTGTGTCTCTGGAAATGACCCGTGTAGGCATAAGTGCATCTATTGCAAAGGAACAGATCCAGTAGCTCTACATGGTGCTCCTCTATAGGCTGTGATGGCATTGAGTTAAATATGTAAACATGGAGGGGAAGCAGGATGCAGGACCAGTTCTGGTGCTGTTCATGGAGGTCAAAGCTGAGGCACAGAGGATGTGGACATATTCTGGTAAAAGGCAGTCTGACTGTTTAAATATCTAGGGAAGAGATGGTGGAACTGCCTGGGGAGACAAACAGATGTAGGGAGATGCACCTTGTTAGTATTCCAACAAGAACAAACTGGCATTATCTAGGTCATTGTAAAGAGATCAACAATCTTCTGTTGGGTTAGAGAACAGTTGCTGCATCCCAGGTGCAAGCCAGGAAGAACTTCTCTTGGGAACAAATAAATGTAAATATGCATGCAGGAGCTGGCATTAGTGTAGTCTACTGCATGTATGGAAAACTGATACTAAGATGCAAACTAAATGCTGTTGTCAACTGTGGAAGAGGAAAGAAAAACAGGAGGACTTGTGAAAATACATGCACACCAGTGTGCTGCTTCTAAAACTAGCTATAGCATTACAGTAGTTTCAGAAGCACTGGGCTAGGAAAAATATTTTCTCTATGGATTATGACAATATTTAGTCCAGAGAACTTGCAAAGTCTGTTGAAAATATGTGTCAAGCATCTGGGTGACATGGGTGGAAAAGGGGAAGGAGTGTTGCAAAGGCAACAACAAAGGTTCTATGCAGCTTCATCCTAGTTCAGCATCCTGTTTATACTGGCCTGAATTTTACTCCACTCCTGGGTAATGATGCTAGAGAAGTAGGAACATGGATCCCTCTGTCAGGTTTCTCAGCAGCGTAAACTTCCCCTTTGTTGTACTCTCACTGGTTGCTTACTATCCCGATTCAGTCGTTAATCCCCTCATAATTTGTGAGATAATGAAGTAACTCCTTGTAGAATGGTGCTTTCATATTGGCCATTTTATTCAGCTTGGCTTTCTGGCAGGTGATGTCACATGAGGAGAATCTGGAACTTTAAAATCAAAATAAAATTAATAATAGTGCTTCATTAGAAAAACATAACTGGATTGAGGTTAGTCTGTTAAATGGTATAAACTGATCTCTGATCTACAGTATACAGTCTTCTCCTGTGTACACAATCTACAGTATACAAGACCTTTTTTGTTTTGCTGCTCCACTCAGATGTTAATGGTACTTATCCCATTGACCATAGACATGCATGCATTTGAGAACCTGAGAACCGTGCTGATTTGATGGTTGAGTTGGGTTTTTTGTGTGTGTTGAGGTTTGGTTTGTTTTTCTCTTTTATGGAGTGGTTTTGTGCTAATTGAAAAAACAGGTATTTCTTCTAAGTGCTGTTAATTTTTGAGACTAGAAGAAAACTTTTGCTAAGAGTCAGTCAGACATGGGGCTGCCCAAGTTCTTGCAAAAAAAATTCTCTTTCCCCAAAAGGTAGACACATATAAACAGTGAAAGGAGCAATGACTGGCCAAACCAGGTGCATGTACAGATCTTATCTTTATGGTATATTCTAAGGGGTACTGAAATATGTGTTTATCACTGTAGTTACAAAGATGAGAAGAAGGTTGTTTATTGGTTAGGGTTACTTTTGGCTATTCCTGAGAGTCAGCAAACTAACCAGAAAGGACTATTAATACACTCCCACAACAAGTTTACTGCATAAGGCCATGGCAAGGATTCACAGTCACTTTTTAGGACAGATGTACGTTGTAAGCATTGTAAGCCAAGCAATAGCTACTCAATATTTATTCAGTGAAATATGTTATTTATATTTCTCTGACACCTCTCCTGCCAACTCATTTTACTTTTTACCCCTGTCACCGATTGTTCTTCCTTGTATTGAACTTTTTTTGAGATCCAAGGTTTTTTATGTGTTTGTACTGCTCCTAATGTTTTTGGTGCTGCTTAGTGAACTACTCTATGACAAATGAAAAATATTCAAAAGAAAGAAAGGAAGGAGTTTTTTTTTTTTTCTTGGGTAGTCATTTCAGTAGCAGTCACAATCAGAGGCCAGTCTCCCTGCAGCCTCTCTTGAAGCCTGGGACAAGGCTGCTGAGAGGGCTCCACAGTGAAGGATGCTGAGGGGAACACCCTGCTGTGTCATTCTTAACATTAAAACAAACTTAGCAAGAGGTAAGAATTTTAGTCCGGAGCTGCAGAGATCTGTAGATAACATGAGCGTTTGTATGTACTGAGGAGTACCTATCTGCATAGGGGATAGAAACTGACACTTCAGCATTTATTGTTTGTCAGCCAACAGAGGTAAAAACAATATTTCTTTGATTTCAAAAAGACAGAAGTATATTCTGGAGGGCTCTACGTCCTACATGCTGCTACATTTAAGCTCCACATTCAGTTTTTAACTGCTACTTGTCTTTACAGTCTGAGTACAACCCTTAAACTATGCTTGAAGACATACTTCTCTTTGAGCATCAGGTGCACTGGTCCCTACCTGTGCAATGACTGGAAGAGGAGACAGCACGAGCAGACTGGTATAATATTTCTGGCAGAGATGACACTGAGCAGGCTGGTATAATATTTCTTTTAAGCCTTACTTAATGAGAAAACTTGTCTCACAAGTTAAGCTTTGAGGAAAAACAAGAATTAAGCCTTTCTTTTAGCTTTATGACATATCTTTGTAAAATAAGCACAAAAACAAATGTTCAGTTTTCTTTGGAATTTCTTTTATTACTTATAAAGGTATAATTTAACGTCCTGTATCATGTCACAAAACAAAACCAGGTTCAGATGAGGAGTTATTAAACATTGAATTTTCCTCTTAAAATCTGAGCAGAATGAATTACAAGGGACTTTCTGTAATGACCGACTAAGGACATGCTCTCAACTCATTGCGTGGAATCTTGGCAGAGACTTTCCAAGCATACTTCTGTGAACTAATTCTAGTCTTCCATGAAGGTATGTAGGATCAGGAAAGAAAATGTACAGGAGTCAGTTGTGTGCAAGTATATCAGCAGAGGCTGTTGCAAATAAGATTTCTTCTCTAGTGTTGGTGTATTATGACTACACTCGATGTGCCAGCTTTATTTCTGATGGAATTTAATTGAAGTATTCTGGCAGGTGATTTTAGTGTCAAGTCACTTAGGGATTTTAATATCAAGTCACATAGGGATTTTAATATCAAATCGTAACGTGCTTGAAGACTTTAGGACAAAAGCTACTGTATCATCTAAATACAAACCAGTTGTACTATTTTGAGTTTATTTTGGTTCTTGTTAGAGCTTTAGTGATTGAACCCTTACCTTGATACCATGTTCTAGTTCCATGACAACAACAGGGTAACAACAGCAGCAGTACTTCCTGATGGATGAGCAGGATCAGAGGAAACAGCATCCAACATAAGAACTAACACTGCTCCCACCCCCACAAAAAAAAAAAAAAAAAGAAAGAAAGAAGCCTGATGCTTGTTTCCTAGACTTTCAAAAGCATGATCAACTTTTTTTGGTTTTCTTTTCAAATTGATGTGGTGAGCTAGCATGAAAACATTGCTTCTAATATTATTTCTATCTTGGCTTTGCAAGGTTCCTGTCTCAAGAAAGGGCTTTATTATCACATTGGATTTGTTAGGCTCTGCTTGGAACTCTGAGCCATGAACCAAACAAAGATCTTACAATCCAGTTCAGACAGCAGCAAATAGAAAAAGACAAAAATGACCCTAGCTTTGGGTAGCAAACATCATTACTTTTGGACTTCAAAGCTCCACTATGATTTTCTGTGTGCTTGTTGCAGTTCAGACATTTCCCTTCTACCACTGTATTGCAATGTGTGCTTGTGACCATACTGTTGCTCCTGCTTGCCCTGTGTCTGCTTGTTTTGGCAGTTTTGATGGCCGAGAACGCCGGACCTCTTTCATGTGGTTTGTGTCACATGTGCTGCTGTGCGAGACACGCGCGGCTCTTCGGGAGCGTTCTCTGCTTGCTGCTTTGCATCCTCTCTTGTACACTTCCTCTGCAGATGGCTTTCCTGGCTCCCATGGATTGTATGTTTTTCAGTTTCTTTTAATGTGTGCACACCCACCCCATGAAGTTCCAATGAAGTATGTGTTGTTTATTTCTTCTGCTGTCCTGCTATGAAAGTTTAGATCTAGGGAGGCAATCACTGACATTAAGTGCAAGAATGATCCTTAACACAACCTGCTTTTTTCCTGGTATACTTATTCTTCTCCCTCTTGGAAGTGCGGAAGTCTCCATTTTTTCTGTTTTTAACCCTGTAGTGACTAATTTTAGCTATCTTGCCACCAGGCATCCCTTGTCCATGGAGGGAGGTGGATGAGATATTCTCCTAAGGCAGGCGTCTAACACAGATGGACAGATTTGCCTGTCTGAGCTGATCTTCGTTTCTCTTCCCATTGACACAGAGGAAGCCTAGATGACAAACCTAGGCTAATTGGCCCACTTTGAGATAGCACTATCTAGGTGAGATATATCCCTCTCCAAAGACCCAGCCTTCCTGGTGGTATGCATGTATGCTATATGTTTGCAAACTGCCGGCTGGGATTTTTTTCGTCATCTAATCCTTTTATCAGCACTTTCCATACTGCCGTATCCACGAAGACAGAGTGGAGAGCTGAGTGTCAGCAGAGGGGCATGTGAGTATAAAAGATAAGGTTTAAGAGCTTCCTTACAAGTGAGTCAGTTCCAGACTCATGCAAGGTACTTCTGCACAACATGAAACAAGGTAATAGACTGGCCTCAGTAAGAAGGACAGGGTATTGGTACGAAATTAGGGCAAAAACCCCAAAACCTGATAAACAGAAAAACTCTGGAACAGTAGGAGGACAAAGCTCTGATGCAGAATATTTCAAATGTGGGTCAGAGATTTAGTAAATCCCTATAGACAAGACTAGAAGTGGAAGCTGAGAAAGGTCAGGCTTTTTTTTCATAATGTTAGTGGTCCCCTTGACTTACTTCCTGAAAAAGCTGACTGTGTGCCATATGCGTTATTTATACCACGAGCTATTCATTCCCCATCAAGACTGATGTTTTTGTTAAGAATTCTACTGTTTTCTTTCGAGAGCAAAGCTATCAGAACCTGGATACCAATGGTAAGTTTAAAGCCTTTTTGCCAAATTCATGAGATTTCGCCACAAATTGTTTTCAGAATTTGTACCACTTCTATATTTAAAGGTGTGCATTAGGTAAACTAACCAGCCACATCTGTGAGAAAAAAAGGCTTCCTCACATCATAAGCAAAAACTTGCTTTTGGTAGATCTGTTAAAATATTCTAGTTTTTTATATCCTGAAATAGTATTGAATAGATCAAATAAAACAGTAGCAGGAGCAAAATTTTTATTTTGGCTGTTGTCCAGCAGTAAGAAAAAATCATATAGACACAGACTACTCATTTTCCTTACGTTTAGCAACCTGATCCTGTATATGAACTATGTCCCTGTGATGCCAATGGGAGCTCTGCACATGGACCAACTGCACAATCTATTCCTGCATGTAGGATGCGAGGGTTATGGTGAAGGAGATTTTAAAACAGCAAGGTTATTACCTGGAGAAAAACTTGCATTGCCCTAACTCTGCAAATCCTTAACTGTTGCAACATAAGGCAAAGGGCACAAGGCAATAAATATGAATCTGTGAGATGTGGGAGAAACGACAGGCTTGGAAAGGTGGTTTCTCTCGTTGCTCTGGTAAGAGAGCAACATTGTACGGGAGGTAATCTCCCTTTAAAAGAATGCTCTTTCTTTCCCTGAAAATTGATGAAAAATGAAATAAAAATGTGTTCTTTGCCATTGGCACCAGCTCTACAGAGCATCAAAGCAACTGACTACTCGTAATCTCTAGACTTCCTGACTGACTGCAAAGGTCATCTTGGAGTGAGCTGGGGAAACTGAGAGAGAGTTATCTGAAGGCCAAATAAGATGCAAGTTGCTGTGGCTAAAGTTCAAGTTTATTTACACTGAATGAAAAAGAGAAGTGAAAAGTTTGCTGACTTATTTACTTTTGTTTTAGAAAGCTTTAAAGCAGTTTGTGTAAAACAGAAGGTGAAAAAAAGAAAGTAGAATGTACACTGATATAATAGAAATAGGAGTTAATGATTGTCACTGTCAATCCTTTTTGTTATTTATCTCATTCTAACCTAGGCAGAGATATCTGTGATGTTGCTCTTATTTTGTAGCTTAGGAAATCTTTGAGGTTGGGACCTTCTCTTTTTTTGTCTTCTTGGAAAAGTGGCTTAGCACAGTCTTGCCATTATGGAAGGAATATAAAAGCTCTATATAAGCTGTTAAATTAGGGAAATTCAGTTTCATGTAGGTTTTCATGTTCTAGTTTATGCTTATAAGCTAAACACCAAAATAATCTTAGATTATCCTGCATTCCTAACAGCATCCCATTGACTAGTGACAGCACATGTGCTGAATATTTTGGTCTCAAACCCTCTGCTGACTGGCTCATTATCTGCTGCCAACTAAAATACAAAATAGCTGAATTCTGCCTGCCAGTCTCTCCCAAGGTGCTATTTTCAAGGATCACTTCCTCCAGGCTCAGGAGCAATGCATCCCAACAAAGAGGAAGTCGGGCAGAAACACCAGGAGGCCTGCATGGATGAACAACAAACTCCTGCATGAACTCAGATGCAAAAAGGAGGCCTACAGAGGGTGGAAGCAAGGACAGGTAGCCTGGGATGAATACAGAGAAATTGTCTGAGCAGCCAGGGATAAGGTTAGCAAAGCTAAAGACCTGATAGAATTAAATCTGGCGAGGGACATCAAAAGCAGCAAGAAGATGTCAAACACCTCCATCCCTGGAGGTGTTCAAGGCAAGGCTGGATGAGGCTTTGAGCAACCTGGGCTAGTGGAGGGTGTCCCTGCCCGTGGCAGGGGGGTTGGAACTGGATGATCTTTAGGGTCTCTTCTAAGCCAAACCATTCTGAGATTCTGATTCTATGATTTTAACAGTTTTGTGAAGCTTCTAGCACTGTAGTGTCTTATATTCTTTGCTGCAATCAGTTTCATGCAACTGTATGACTGGGCTTTTTTCTTGAGTAGTTTATAAGAGTGCAGGAGCAACTGATTAATATAAATAAGCTGAATAAGATTTTCAACTTTCTGGTGCTATATGCTCAGTCCTAAGATATTAATGTGTCCAACCTACAATACAAACAGTTTAATATTCATAATTATGCCAGTGGAAGCTTTGCCATGATTACTGTATGCTGCTGCACTACAGAGGAAACTGTTTTCACCAGCTTACCTTATCTGAACTATCTTTGGTGTCCCTTTTTATCAGTTCTGGCCCAAATCTCCATCAAATTTGAGGATTATTTCCGGACAGAATCCCAAAACCTACAGAGTAAGTCATAATGAAAGAAGGAATTATCCAGCAATTAGGGTTCTTGATACTTAATATTATCCCTTAAAACAGTAATTTCCTGTGTGAAAACAAACTGCTGAACTCTGCTTCCCTGAAGACTCAAAACAGGTTTTCTGCTAAGGTGGTGGTTTAAATTGTAGTTATCACAGTAGTCAAAACAAACACACAGGAACACTGGACTCCTGTTCTCCTTTATAGCTGATCCATGTTAAAAATATATATAAATAGTCAATAAAATACAGAATATGTATAATTCTCATTTGCATTATCATACAAGAACCCTTTCATTTATCGTCTATTAAAACAGAATGACAACACTATATTCTGGTGAAAGCATACAGACTTTGCAATGTTTTGGTTATATTTGTGTTTATTCATTTTAGTATCACCCTGGGATGTTAGTTTTTAAAAATTAAAACTTTGACCTTTTTTTTTATATATAGACAGTTATATCACTGCAGAGCAGTCTCTGCACAGGAAGACGGGATTGATTTGTGGCCCAAGAATAATTGCCAGAATATTCAAGCTCATCAGGAGTATCTACTGAAATTCCCTGTAACCCATGGTCAAGATCACTTGCAAACTTACATTGTGTGATACAAGCTGGCACAAGGTGAAACTGGGGCTCCCCTATGCGTGACACAAGCATAGTGATTTTAGCAGTCAATAGAAGGAAAAAAGACTAAGAGTGATCAGAGGAGAAGAAGCTGAAAATCTAATACAGACCTCTTGGGTCCCTTCCAGCATCTTGTTCACTAGAACATGTTGCTTCCAACAAACATGGACCAAGATGTGATTAACAGGCTATTAGCAAGGGAATTGTTGGGCATCTGTGGAAGCAAGTATAAGGTTCAATGCTATTTGTCAAGAATAAAATTTGGAATTTTGAGATTTAAACCCATCTATTGGTTTCATCTTGCTTAGTGTTTATGACAAGTTGATGAATGCTCCTTGTTTTCTATCAATAGCCACAGCTAAGCAGTAATCTCCAGAGTGAACAATAACCTGACATTATCTTTGGTTTTCTAGAGAAGGGACAAAGATGTTTCACTGTCTGTCTGCACTCACCCCAGGAACTTTTGGTCCTTCTGTCTATCCTTAGCCAAGTTTAACATGGAGTGGATGTCTTAAAAAAGAATTTTTTTTTACAGAATTCATTAAAGTGGGTAGTAGAGAGAGACACATGTAATTATAGAATTATAGAAAGGTTTGGCTTGGAAGGGACCCTAAAGATCATTTAGTTCCAACTCCCCTGTCATGGGCAGGGACACCCTCCACTAGACCAGGTTGCTCAAAGCCTCATCCAGCCTGGCCTTGAACACCTCCAGGGATGGGGCATCCACAACTTCCCTGGGAAACATGTTCCAGTGTCTCACCACCCTCACAGACACAAATACAGGCTGGGAGGAAAATGGATTGAGAGCAGACTCAAAGGAGCATTGGTTGATGAGAAGCTTAACATGACCCAGCAACGTGCGCCTGCAGCCCAGAAAGCCAACTGTGTCCTGGGCTGCATCAAAAAAAGTGTGACTAGCAAGTCGAGGGAGGTGATTTTCCCCCTCTGCTCTGCTGCCATGAGACCCCACCTGGAGTACTGCATCCAGCTCTGGAGTCCCCAGCACAGGACCTGTTGGAGTAGGTCTAGAAGAGGGCCACAAAAATGACCAGCCTGGAGAAGAGAAGGCTCCAGGGAGGCCTTATAACAGCCTTCCAATACTTGAAGGGGACTACAGGAGAGATGGGGAGGCACTCTTTATCAGAGAGGGTAGTGATAGGATGAGGGGTAATGTCTTCCAGCTGAAAGAGGGTAGACTTACATTAGATACTAGGAAGAATTTTTTCCTGTGAGCTTGGTGAGGCACTGGAATGCAGATGGCCACAGAATGGTGCCCGGTTGCTGTGTACTTTGAGTCTCCCACTCAGACAGTGGATTGCCCCTCCTTCGAAGAGGCACCCTCCAATGCAAACTGCCAACTGCTGCTCCCCTGCGCTGCATTTGGTGGGAGTGGGGGTGGCTGCCATTACTGCCGGCCCCACTCATGCTGTGTCAGCTGCCCTTGTAAGAGCTTCTGGTTCTTGGTGCATCTCTGTGCCCCCTTGGAGTTTCCCTGGCCTTCTCCTGGCTGAGGAAACCTCCCTGCATGCCCTGATTCCCCACTCCGCTGTGAGATGTGCCTGCACCAGAGCTGATTGCCTCTGTCAGCGACTGGCACTGTTTGCGTCCCTGCTTTATTAAATATTTTACAAATGCCAAGAAATTAAATAGTCCATGTGTTAAAAGCCTTCTGATCTAAGGCCACTACACTGGTGTGGGTAATGTTCTTTCTGGAGTGCGACACGGCTTGATTGCTCAAGTGTGCCCTTTCCTACACGTATGCTTGTGCTCCATTGAGACACCGGTGTTGGCAGAAAAGAAAGTGTAAAGGACACAAGAGACAAATCTTCTTGCCAGACAGTCTTAGTTTGTCTTCTACTGCTTCCAATTCTGTTTCTGTTAACTGAGCTAAGAGTAGTAAATGACATCTTTGCACAAATGTAATAGGTGACTAGATATTGCTAAGAACTTAAACTCTGCTAGTCAAAACCAACCAGGACCACAGAGGAGCACAGAAGGGATCTTTCTCTGCTGACTGGGATTTCATCATGAGAACAGCAAGCCAAACTGTCTTCAATAGGTTCTTCGTGTAGTGATTTTATTCCTGTTTCTTGCTTACCAGGTTGCTGTGAATAAGTTGATTTTTCTGAATTTGTGACCTTCTTGCAGCTGTTGTGCAAAGGCTGTATCCAGTACTAAAGAGAGACTTCAGCTGAGTATTCACCTACTTACATGACACTCATAGCTGGTGGGCTGTTTAGAAGCTGTTTAAAACAGCTCTTCATTCACTATTTACCACGAGTTGCAGATTTGTCTGGCAAAACTGTAAGGTACGGTAATGGAGCTTCAGCATTTACAGCATATGTCTTGCCCTTACTCTGTTGACCAAGGAAATTTATGAGGTACATAAATGAGGAGTGACAGATGTTTCATTTAAGTTTTTTTGTGTCAGATCATGCCAGTCACAGCTGCCAGACTGTTCTGGAAACATCAAGGGAGAGAAAGACTTAAAATGAGTTGTCCATGGTGTTGCATCATTGCAGGTCTAGAAATGGGAAGCTTTTGAATTCCAGGAAACCATTTTATGTTACATCAAAACAGCAGTGTCTACATAGTTGAACAAAAGGGTTGGGTTTTGTTTTGGTTTTATTTTTTTTTAATCTCTATAAAAAGAATGCAAAATATCTAGGCTAAGGGCTAAGGTGAAAGAAGGTGTTGAGAATATGCTTCAGGAAGAAATTCAAATGGATATGATCTTATTTCTATTGATAGAAAGCAGGATCAAACTCTTATCTGAATTGTATAAATGTGCAGAAAAATACATGGTAGTAAGCATGAAGAATGAGTGAGATTGTTAAAATGTAGTCTTCCAGGTTAGACAATTTGTAGTAAGAACAGCAATAGGGATTTTTCTTTCTCTGTAGTTCAATGAACTAGCAAGAGAAGGATCAAAGATGCCTCTGTCATCCAGGATTCCCATCTTGTGTTATTTTTCACTGGCAAGCAGCTGGTAGAATAGGGAAGGATATGAGAAAGCAGTGAACAGGGAAATATGGAAAGAAGTAGAAAGGCTAAGAAAGGAGAGAAGAGGATTAAGAGATGGGAAAGGGTAAAACGATGGATCAAATGGAAAAAGACTAAGAGAGGGAGCCCCCAGCAACACTGGTCTCCCAAGGCACTCATGTTTTCTAAAGCTATTTTAATCAGCGTGCTGAGCTTGTGTTGTGTGGTCCTAACAACTTTTTGAAATGTTTCTTGGGGACTCAGAGGCTTTCTGTAGAGCTCAGTGGAGCCACAGAGATGGGCAGTAGCTAAAGAACCCTCCTGTGAATTCCCAAACATCTGATCACTAGGATTTAATTCTGAGAGGTCATTACAGTATGAAAGCATGCTTCAGAGTCCTCTGATTCCTTGCAGGAACCTTACAGAAATATTATGTGCATGGGCAGAACTCAGGACGTAAACAAGTCATATCTGTAGGAGGCATTTATTTCAATACACCCTTGCTTAAGCTGGTAGTATGCTGTTGCAAAATTGCATATAACATGGTGAGAAATGCACATTTCAGTGTAGTACACATAGTAACAGCAGGCCAACACACAGTATAAAAAAATCCAGGTAGCAAAGCCCTGCCCTAGTTAGCGTTAGAGATACGCAGTACCCCAAGAGCAGGATTGCTGTACTAAATGCTGATATCTATGATAATATTAAGACATTCTGGGGAAACAAAAAAAGCATCTCTTTAACAAGTACAGATACAAACGTATACAAAAGTCCGTCTTAGATCTAACAATCCTCTGAACTCTCCCCTGACTCTACTCCAGAGCCCCTTTTGTCCTCTGGATTGGTGAAAATGGCTTTTTCCCTTGCTTTAATACAATAAATGCAAACCAGATGGCAATTATGAGCCCAGTGATGGGCCTTGATTGCTACTGATCTCTACTTTTTATCCTTCATCTATTTTACATTCATGAGTGGCTTGCACAAATTTTGCCCAAATATTCTTTATATATAAAATTATAAGCAAAGAAAAAATCATAGCATTCTGGTAATAATCTTTGGGCCCTGTTGTTGTCTGAGGGTGGGCTTGTGCGTGTCTGGCTGTGAATAGCTATACTGCTGTATAGCACAGTGTTAGGAGCTGGTATATATACAAGAATATTTGTGGCTCACTGTAGGACTGGTATGAATATTATTGTTAATTGCCGATTTCTTTATTATGAGTCTTTTATCAGCTTGACTTCACAAGAGATAAGCACACAGAGTGTGACCAAGTCGAGCTGTATTTGCAAGACCCTCTTGTGTGACTTGCTGTCTTAAGTATTCCACCTCAGTCACATAACAGAGAGCGTAGTGGCTGCTGTACAGCAGAAAAACATTGCTGCTTCTGGAGAGAGGTCATGCTTCTTGCTTTAAATGTTTGTTTGTGTAAATGTGTATGTGTGTTGGTGGCTGATAGCACTTCTTACTGCGTCTTCCTCCTCCTGGCAGGTTGCTGTTTGGTCCTCCCAAAGCTGTCTCTTGGGCAGGCTGAACAGCCCTGGTTCCCTCAGCCTCTCTTCATGGGGCAAGTGCTCTAGCCCCCACCCATCCTGGTGGCTCTCTGCTGAACTCACTGCAGTTTACTTTCATAGACTTTCATATACTGGGGGCCCAGAGCTGGATGCAGGAGCTAGATATGATCTAACAAGTGCTCTCAGTGGAGGGGTTGATCACTTCACTTCCTTTTCCAGCTCTACTCCTGTGAATGCCACCCAAGATGCTGCTGGCCTTTTCTACTGGCAGGGCACACTGCTGGCTCGTGTGCTGCTTGACCCCCTCCGTGACCACCAGGTCCTTTTCAGTGGTGCTGGCTCCTAGTCAGTCAGTAAGTCCTCACCTCCCTCAGTGTAAGAGTCGCTTCCTTCCCAGCTGCAGGTCTTTCTGTTTATCCTCATTGAATTTTATGAAGTTTATGTCAGTCTTTCCTTAAGCCTACTGAGGTCCTGCAGATGGCAGCCCTGCCCTCAAGTGTGTTGGCTGGTTTCTGACAGTTTGGTGCCATCTGCAAACTTGACAAAAACCTGTTCTTTCTATGGTGCCCTCCAGATTGTTGAAGATCTTAAACAGGATAGGCTCCTGCTGTTCACCCATATAGCCATCTATTTATTCAGGCAGTAGTGTCCCTACTTGGGTACAAGAATATTGTGAGAGAGAGTGTTGAAAGCCTTGATAAAGTTGGGGTAAGATATTCCCTGCTCCCCCTCATCCACAAATCCAGTCATCTTATTGTAGAAGACAATCAGATGGGTCAGGCATTATTCACCATTGGTAAATCCATGCCTTTATTCACAAGTAGGAGCAGTCATTGCTTGCATGAAATACCCACTTCAAGTAAGTGAGGAGAGTTTATGCCAGTTTTATGGATGGAGAGAAGCTGCCTTTTATGTATTTTAAACTGCTTAGTTACTTCAGTGTTATGATTATCCTGTGATGATTGTTCATGAAATTATAAATGTCCTGTAGGGAGCTGGTTCAGGCTTGCTGCAGATTCAGGCAGACAATAATGGATTGGTTACCTGCATTCACAGCAGTAGGCTGTGAACAAAACCTGAAAGAAAGTTTGGATTTTCGGCACAAGTGGAGTCTAGATAACATTTTGCCAGACTGCTACTGAAAGCAATGGTTTTACAGCTGGTTGTTGTTTGTTTGTTTGTTTGTTTGTTTTAAGATTGGAAATAGTTCCTCTGTAACATGTAAAATAAAGTCTAGCCAGAGACATACAAAGAAGGTCCTGAAGGTCCTGGCCTTGGTTCCCTTCTACTTGAATCTGAAGTTACTAGTTAGGGTCCAGATAGTATGGACACATTGCTGTTGGAATGCTTCATGTATTAGGACTGGATGCGACTCTAACCTTTATCTTGAATATACAGCAGATGCAAATGATGAGTCATAATGTTGTTCAGACAGGCTTAAATATAAGCAAAAAAAAAAAGTCAATCAAGCATTAATTTTAGATTCTTACATGATTTTCTACTCCACAGCTTATTTTTTACCTCTTATTTTTGAGTTAATGTGTTAGTTTTTTTCACACTATGGCATTCAGATCTAACACTTGTTTAAGTTTGGAAGTAAAATTTTATGATTTAATTACAGAAGCTTTAGTAAAAAAAAATTGTACCTTATTAATTGCTTCTGTTTGATCTCCTACTCTTCTAACAGATTTTAAAACAACTGAACTAATACTATTGTTATTAAGTAATAAGCCCAGAACTCTGAAATGGTGGTGGCAGTATTATTAGGTTAAATCTTCAACAGCTGTTTTGTCTCTATGTGAAGTTACGGGGTAAGCTGAACTAGCCTTCACCTCAAGATTGTTTCACCCTGAAATGCAACTGCCAACAGAGGCAGGGGGGCAGAAAGAATTGTGACTAAGTAATAACTATTTATTAATACTTGATGATAATTGTTGCTTAACAAGCAATAGTTACATTTGCAGTAAAACAGTATAGGTTTTGATACTTTAAGTTTCTTTACTTTTCCTTTATTTCATCTAATAAATGACTGAGGATCAAATAGAGACACAGATGGCTCACTTTCAGGAAAAAAAGCCAAAGAGCAATTTTCTTCCCTTTTTTACCTGTTTGTAATCAGAGGGGCTGTTCTCCTCTATCTGCTTGATGAAGCTGCAGTAGACTTGCAGAAGTAATTGTTGGGTGTTATGTTTTCACAGTTCATTCTCAGCACTTGAGAGGCTGCATTAGTTCTCTCTTTTTAGAATGACAAAAACATTATGAAATGTTAACTGCTCTTTTGTTTTGTTTTGCTAATGTGGGATAAAGTATGCAGTGGAAATCATAGGAGAAAGAAATCAGGTTATAGAACACTGATTTAACAAAATACAGAAGACAAATAGCTGAACTGTGAAAGGTTGTTTGACCTGTTAGTCTGAGAACTGCCAGTACCCTGCACCATGATTTAAATAAAACGTATAGTCTGGACATGGTAGTCTGGAACGGAAAACAGATAATTAGGAGACAGAAGGAGAATTGCTAAGAATCCTGTCTGGAGAGGAAGCAAACGGGAGGAAGGGGTATACTTAGGTATTGATTTGAGACGCTTATGGTGTGAACAACCAGTGATGAAAACTTTTTAAAAAAAATTCTGTCTAATTCACTAATGAAACGTCATAACTTTTCTCATAGGTGAATGTCTCTTTCACAGGTTCAGTTTTCAGTATGATTTTAATTAGCATAGTAAAATTCTAGTGAAGTTGTACAGTTTTGAAGTCTGAGACTTCTCTACTGTTCACCCCTGCTCTGTTGAATAGCGTTGGTGTCATACTGTAATAGTGTCATGGAGGCTACTTATTTTTTGAAGTAGATAATAGTTGCATAGTAGATGAATATTCAGCATGGGTTAATTGTTTCTGTATTGCTTTAAAGAAGCTACCCACTGGAATATATTATTAGAATGTCCTTCTTAATATTTACCAAAGCAGAATATGATGAAATATTGCATGTATTATGATAACGTGTGAAGAGTGAAAATTATATGCGGTATTATAGACTTTCTTTGTTACAAGTTGCAAGCTCTTGATTTTATTTTTGAGGGTTTTTGTCATTTATTCCCCTTTGAAGTCATTTGGTCATGATGATAGATATATCCTGAGCTTCCTTGCTTCATTAAGTGTAGTGTGGTCAAGAAGAAGCCTTCAGAGACATATACTCTGGGACAGCATATTTGAAAGTCTTGTCAAGACATAAGCTCTTTTAAAAAAAAAGCCAAAAAATTCTTTCTCCTGGCCCAAATCCATGGCAATATTTGCACTGCAGTACACACTGGGGTGTTAGCCTTTGTAGGTGTGAAATTTGGTGAGGTCTCAGGCACTGGAATGAGTTGGCATAGTATGCATAGTGACATTCCTTTCATCAGAAAGTGGGCAGCAGCCTGGAAAACTTGATGAGTTAAAGGGAAAACATGTACGGTAGCATGTTGCACGTCATAGGAAGTTACAGCCTGTGCTTCTACATATAAGGCCAGGGTTCCGGTGGAAGCAGTGTGTCTGCAGAAAAACATCACAAAAAAAATAACCCATTGCTGAATCTTTGAGTGTTCCCAGATTACATCTGTACATTTTCCAACAAACAATTGGCCTACACGTTTCCCTGAAATATGGAGATTCTTTGGTTGTATAGTCATGCCTTGGCTGATAGGAGGCTTCCTGTGAAATCTGTAAATCATCAGTACCGAGATAACAAAAAAGAGAACCTAAAGTAGTTATTTAAGTTAGCTATGTAAAAATGTGTTCTCCCAAACAGGACATCTCCCTAGAGCATTA
Organism: Syrrhaptes paradoxus; assembly: GCA_013400615.1. NCBI lineage: Eukaryota > Metazoa > Chordata > Aves > Pterocliformes > Pteroclidae > Syrrhaptes > Syrrhaptes paradoxus. Next base: position 19,288 of record VZTO01002319.1, read on the forward strand.
ATGCATTTATATACGATATTACAGCTGTTGTACTGGATCGGAAATGGTTAGTGACTGAGGAACTGGCAAGAATCAAACGAGAACAGTAATGGTTTGACTGCTTGTCATTTATAGCAGCTGCATTTCCTTTTCCTTCAGTTATGTGTGGTGTTTTTCAAATGAACTAGTGAAATCCCATCTTACTGCAGTCTGATCATCTTAAAAGGTTTTTATTTTCCTAGAGCTGAGCTAATAAACTGATGACCTCTGCCTAGCTCTTAGTCTGTTCTCAGCTGGAAGTAATTGCTGTTCTTAATGTCAGGCTCGGAAGAAGGGGATGACCAAACAGTTGTTGAACTCTGCTCTTACCCCAGAGGCGAAACCTGTCTGTTGAGATGATAAATGCAAGGAGATGCGATGGGGAAAATTGTGTTGTGGCTTGCTATGCTGCCTCTAGAGAGGACTTCACTGCAGTGTTGGTATTCTAGAACCTTTAACAATCAATTAAGTAAGATTATTTAAAACAGAAGAAAATATGAGTTGTGGAGCCCTTTGGATTTAAGGGTTTTAGCTGAAGCCAAGTGAATGGACTAGCAGTGGAAATAGGCTGTGGTAAATTCTTGGTTGCCACATCTGCCACCCTGAACATCACCGGAATAAGTGTGTTGACAGATGAGATGCAGAAAATCTTGCTTGGGGTTTGAAAAATTAAAGCCCTAGTGCTCCTATTGCCTGCTGGGTGTTGCTGTTTCCATAATAGGGTCAGTGGGAGAGAATGATCCAATTCTGCAGCTTGGAGGAAACAGCCGGACTTTGTACTGGGAAGGCTGAAGTGTGTGTTCATGTTCTGTCCTACTGCTTACTGTGGACAGAGTACTGCTATGAGGCTGGAGCTCCATTTGACACAGCTAACCTGGTTGTGTGCTAAGACTAAGAAAAACTTAGTGTGATTACTTGTATGTTTGTTGTTCTGTGTTAAGTATGATTCAGAAAAGCACTTCTGATTAAAATGACACTCCAGCTAGTAGCCAATCACTTTGGGTGGTATTGTATATTAAATCAAAGTCAGGCTTAATTGCTTTTCTGACACAGCCTAAAATTTACCATTGTAAGTAATACTAGTGGCTAACTAAAGTAAAATTATTCTCTGGGTAGCACAGCTGCATCATTTAATGCTTTCATGGATGTTTTACAATGCAACTTTGATGGGAAATTACCCTCTTGAAATAGAAATCTTACCAAACATCCTAAAATAGAATTCAGTTAGTAAATTGAACATTACTTCAAAGAACTCAAGTGTACAAATATACAGCAGCAAGATGTAGCATGATCTTAAGTAGTAAAATTTTTGACCATTTGTAGTTTTAAGTTGTCTCTCTATATCAACCTTGATTTGAGCAAAGCATGCTGCTGTCATGTTTTGCCATATGGTGGTGAAGAGTTACTTTTCTACTGAAAGTTAGTATCTTCACACTGCATTTATCTTTTGTTCTCTAATATCAAATTCCTCCAATTTCTGTGTTTCAGAAGAGTAGTGTGATGGACAGAATCTACTAATTTGTTCACCAGATATTTTAATTGTTTGCATAATGTTGCTAATGTGGAGCTGCTTGATTAAAAGGTTCATAGTGGTTTATTAAAATACGACTTCATAGTAGTAGGATGCCATGATAAATCATGTCTTTTTGCTTATAGCTCTCTTTAGTAGGATATTATTTTTATTTAAGTGATAGGTATGACAAAGACTTAGTGAATTCTGGAGTCTGGATTATTACAGCTGTGATTTTAAAGAAACAAACCCCAAAATCTCAAGAAATCCTGTACCCAAGGCTAAAATAATATTGTGCAGACAGGATGAACTCAAGAAACCTTTGTTCAATAAATAAATAAAAAGGCAAAGCAGTGAATTGTCCCAAACTTTTTTTTTCTTGTTTCTGTTTACTAGGACTGACTAATGTTAGTCATTACTGAACAGGAAGAACTCTCCCCATACATGGTTTAAGCTGTTGAATATGTTGACTCATCTCTGTTGAATGCATCATGCCATGACTTATCCATGTTATATATAGATGTATATTTGAAATTCCTAATGCATGAATAATCATAGATTAACTCCTTGCAACTGAAGGTTGTAGCTGTAGAAAGCAAACATCTCAAGTATTGTCTGTAGGACCTGGACATTACCTGTGATTGACCACATTTGGGTATAAATAACAAAGTTATTTTGGGAAACTTTCCTTCTTTTTATTAATCAAAAGAGTCCATTTCACACTAATGTTCTCAAAGTCATTCCTGTCCTTCCACTGCCTCCTTGCTCCAGGATGGCTTAGTGCCAAGTCATGTAATAAGTAAAGGCTGCAGCTACCTTTTTTATCATAGAGAGATTAACTGTGAGAAGTGTACACAAGACTCCAGGATCACTGTCTTCCTGCATAAGAAAAATGTTTGTGTGACTTTTTGAAGTTTCTAGTTAGTTTTTGGTGATTCAGAAGGACCTTGTGTGGTAATATGGGTATTAAAAGTGGCTGTCTTGGTCTGCAGTCAGCTATGTCTGTCTTCTACTTTATGCTGTAACAGATGCTGTGTTCAGTTCACTTCTCTGAAGTACATCAGATGCTGACTTACAGCATGCAGCTTGGTTATTGGTAACTTCTCTCTCCACTAACTATACAAATCTTATTTGGCTTGACATCATGAAAGATGTTTATGATGACGTTTGAGGTGACTCTTGCCTTTGAGTGGCTATTCTTGTCTTTGTACCAGAACATGTTTGTTTTCAGTCTGTTGATTAATTTTCTGTCAGTAAGATTTACTGAAAAAACTTCTGAAGGTATAGACAAATGCCAAGATTTCTTGCCCAAGAGTAAAATAACTATTTCCCAGAAGTGAAATGTTCTTTAATCCAGTTGTGTGAATGACATTATGATTCCGTAGCTTTGTTTAAAAAAAAAATTATGTGAGCAACTCATTAAAGAAGGTCATCACAGGAACAGTGCCTTAGCACACTCGCTGGAGAACTTGCAGTCCTTCCCTGTTTGTGGTTCGGCTCCACTGGAGGAGTCTGGCATGCAGATGGTGTGGCACAGAGCTGTGTCAGACAGAGATAGCAAAGAGGCCAAAAGAGTCTAGAAAGAATGACAAAGCAGGATGAGTGGATCAAACATCTTAAAGATGTCTTACACATGCTCTCACCATATGAGATTGTGTCAGATGCTCTCTAATGTGCCTTTACAAATAATTTGGTGAAACAGATTATTTGGAGAGAGTTGAGGGAGGTTTTACTCTACAAAAGGATTTTGGAACACTGATCTTGATTCTCCTTCACTCCTTTCTTTTTCTGTGGTTTTAATTACTGTGTGTTAAGAGCTTAGACTAAAGGTGATACGAATAGTGTTCTTCCAAAAGAGTCCAATCTTTTGAAAGAATAATTAAAGTCACATTTGCTTTGGTGGCAAAAAGCCCAAGTTGTGTTTAGTTGAAGTGTTTCTCATTTGGCAGTGTGAGGGAGAAGTCTTAATTCTGCCAGGATTGTTATAAAACCACATTGATAGCCAGGATGTATGTTCCCCCTCAAGGGGCCTTGAAAAACTGATAAAAATGTTGGGCTGGTAGGAAACCACTGTGGTCTGGTTTTGTATAAGCTCATGAACTTTATGAAATTGGTGCTTGAAAAGCATAAAGCTGGAAGAAGGAGGGCTCAGATATCTGAGGAAAGCAAAGAGGTATCTTGTATTGTACTGTTTTGTATTTATAAGAAATGACAATATATCTCTTTTAAATTCAATGATGCACTGAAGTACTTTGCTGTCAGCTCTAAGGAGAGTCTCTGATTTAGTGCTTGTTTGCATTCTTGGCTGTTGTGTAAAAATAATGTTTTACACCAAGTATCCTGTCTTTATTTTACCAGAGGCATAGGTATTCACCCTCTTATGCAGATGTTCTTTTCCTGCGTGACCTCAAGAATTATAAGAAAAAGAAAACCGAGGCCTATTACTCTTTACCTTTAACCTATTGTCAGTCTGATAAACTAAATGCAGATTTAAGAGAAGATTTTGACTAGATCAAGAGTGTTTGGCTCTAAAAATTCCATTGTAGCAAATGTCTAATAGTCTGGAGAAAATTTAGCTATCTTTTATTCCTGTTTTGGAAAACAAAATCAGTTATTTGGCATATACCAGCTACACGTTTGGGCAATACTGAATGTGTTGCGGATGCAGTACGATAGCAGCTGGAAATGCAGTAGGTGCATCTGTCACTTCTTGTATGACTTAGTATACTGGAAAATAAGTCAGTTGATACAATAAACTGTTTTCTAGTACAGCACTCCTCATGCTTTCTGTTGCACTGCATCCTGTAGCTGGGAGGAGTGTCCTGTAAGCACCCTCAAGGTCCCGTTCAGTTCTGGCTACCAGACTTTGTTTTCCCATGACATCCTCAACTTCCCTCCCGTTCCCTGCCTCAATAACCTTTCAACTTCTGGTCTGATAAAATTTTATTTCTTTCACATCTACTAATCTTACTGCTTTATTGTATTCCTAGCCTTCCAGCTCCTCTTGTGTTGTCTTCGTGCTCTACAGCAATTATTAACAATATATATAAGACTTCTCCATAAGTGACTAACATGGGAAAACACAAATCTTTAATTCCTTTCCCTATCTTCAGTTTTCCCATTACTTTTGGTTTCCGTTCATGAGATATTAAAATGACACATTAGGAGTGTTTCACAATTGGATACCTCTGAGCACTGCCACATCATACAGATCCTATGAAGAGCAAATATATATGTGGCAGGAGTGCCTCTGTTTCTTTTCTAGATTAGATTTGGGTTTTTTGGTCTTTCTTTTTTTTTAAAATTTCATTTCATATACTTGCAGTATGCTCACAAAGCACAGCTGAAGTATTCAAGGCAATTGTCACAATTGGCATGATCTTTTCCATTGTCTTCTAAACTTTTAGTTTCTCAGGTAGCAAACAACAAGCCTCACTTTTAAGTCTTTCTGTCCTCATGTTGTCCTCATTTTTCCCCTTTTTGAGTAAATATGAAATCTCCTCAATAGCATTGAAGATCTGAGTCTTTTGACAAAACTCTATTAAAGTGATGCTTGGCAGATTATTTAAATGTTTCTTTTAGTTATGAAATTGTATTCATTCCTCGAAAAGAATTAAACATCTCAGAATAGATGTCTTTCAAATTTTATCATCTTGCTATCCAATAAAAACAATTCCCCAAATTAATATAAATGAATATAAACTTTGAGTAGTATTTGTGCAGAAGGTACAGGGACTCTTGTAGGTAGATAGGGTACTAATGCTGTCAAATGAAGATGGTTGCAGTCTGAAAATATTGTCTGATTTAAATAGCTTAAGAGTTGTGCTTGTGACTCAAGGTGGCCAGATAGAGGATATAAGTTGTCATTATTTCATTGCCTTCAGTGATTCTCTGCGGGCTTGCAGCATGGCACAGTCTCCTCCAACTATCTTCGTCTATACCATAACTCATTAAGGACATTACTTATAAATCTACATACAAAAGAAGAGGTGAAAGGAAACAACTTAATGCAATATAAATTGCATTTACATTTAATTGGATGTCAAAGCATTCATCAAATAAATGATCCATGGCTTCTATTTACTCAGTACTTTGTAGATGCCCTGAGTTTTTGGAGTGGCCGAGCACTACAAAGAATGTTCCTCAAATAATCAGTCTAAGAGGAACTCTGGTATTTTTAAGTAACAGCAGCAGCCAGCTCTGGTGGATATAAAGCCAAGCATTTCGGTAGTCTTTTGGCTTTCCTTGGTGTTACAGATCTGGGATAATTTTACAACTGTCCGTATCAGGTAGGTTGCTATTTTTGTTTCTATTCTACAAAACGGTATTTGGCACAGATACTGACTGATTCACTCCAGGCCATATATTAAAAGGCCAACTCTGCTCATTTCCAGTCTGAGTGGTTCCATTTTTGGTGTTTCCAGGACCAAATGTTCTTCAACTTCTGTAAGGTGGAGGTGATTTTGCAAACCTTACAGCAGCTTCAGAACTGGATACCATTGGCCTAATTTTCTAGAAATGTAAATCGGTACAGCCTGACCGAGGCCTTACCTGGTGTTTCTCTTTCATTTAGACTGATAACTTTGTTTTTATATTCAAGATCACATTATGCCCCTGGCGTTAAACGGAAATGATTACAGTAATGGGGTTGATAAGCCCTGTCCCTTGTCTTTTCCTTGAAAAATTAACAGCCATACTGCACGCATACCATCTAGCTGCTTAATCTGTTTCGTAGCATCTGGCCACTTGCTCTGTTTTGAGGAATTGCAGGTAAAAGAAACCCTGACAGGTGATCTGAAAAAAGAAAGAAGAAAAATCAAGAGCTTTTTTTGTATACTTTCCTTCTAGAAGCTGGCCAATTAATGTTCCTGTCAAATTATTGTCTTCAAAGCTGTGGCTTCTTGTATGTATCCCACTGTGCAAAAGGAATTTAATCTGTTTACATCCTGCTTATTTTTAGAGATGTGAATCTCAACCAGTGACTACTTTTTCCTTTTTTTCCCCTCCTGTTATTGGCAACAAGATTGGAATCTGGACCTGGATTGCAAATAGATTTTGTCTTTTTTTGTATCAAGCCTTCTACAGAGGGTCAAACCAAAACTGCTCTGTGTGTGGGTGGATGGGAGGAAACACGCTGAAGGAAGTCACAGTCCAGTGTGGGAGTCAAGCAAGTGGGCTAGATGATCATTTACCCTTTCTCCTCTTGTCTTGAGGGAATTTTGGATCCCTCATCTACAGCTGAAGCATTGGCTGGTCTCTCTTTTTGCTGTTGCTTGCTGGTTATTTGTTGGTGAGGGTAAATGTCTTATTAATGTATTTTTTCAGAAAAGATTTGGGAAGGGAGATTCTGGTATGAAGGGAATCTAATGGGAGAGAAAAAAAGCCAGTGTCCTGTTCTGCTTGCATAATTTATTACACTTTTCCTACATTAGTATCCAAACCCAGCTGCTGTCATAGGTCAAAGGGTAAATTTGCCTCAATTTAACATTTTTGAAGCCCAAGTTCCATCCACATGCTCAACAGCATTTTGGTAGGCAAAGTGTGGGGCAATGAGAAACCTGAGGGCATAGCTTCAGAGAAACAGCGAATGCTGGGAAAACCCAAACAAACCAATCCCAAAATAGAATGGAGATTGTTTTGTCATTTTTCATGAAAAGACATTTCAGTCTTTTGGAAGACTAGTAGTTAGAGGGAGCATTTGAATTTAGATTGAGTAGCAATATAAGAGGTATCTTACCTATGTACGTAGATTTAGAAAGATGTCAGAAAAGATAGTCCTTATAAAATAATTATTTTGGGAGGGGGAATTAGATATTATGAAAATGTAACTGTAATATAGAATATCTGAATAAGGTAAGAATACTTATTTTTTAGATATTTGTATAAACTTAATCGCCTTAAAATTTGCTTCTACAATATGGGTAGTTGTGTTTTGTATAGATGTTAAATGTTTAATCATAAACAGTAAATTGAAAATGTGTAATAATGTGGCCTTGTTTTGTAAGGATATGTAGGAAAATGTGGGTTGGGAAGGATGTCAGGAAGTCTCTAGTCCAATCTTGTGCTCAAAGCAGGGTTGACTATAAGGCCAGTAACCAAATAGCTCAGGGCTTCTTTCATCTTGAAAACATCTGAGGCTGGAGATGACACAACCTCTCTAGGCAATGTGCTCCACTGCCTGACAGTCCTCGTGGTGAAGATGATCTTCCCTATATCCAGTCTGGACCTCTCTTGTTTTCAATGCTTCTCGCCTCTTGCCCTCCCTTTGTGTACCATTATGACGAGACAGGCTCTGTCTTCTTGATATCTGCCTCCCCCCTCCAAGTGCTGGCAGGCTGCTGTTAGTTTCCCCACCAAAGCTGTCTCTTGCGCAGCTGAACAGGCCTAGCTCCCTCAGCCTCTCCTCACTGGGGAAGTGCTCCAGCCCCTGACCATCTTGGTGGCCCTCTGCTGAGGGTAGTTTATCCATGTCTTTCCTATATTGGGAAGCCCAAAAGGCATTACCATAAGGAGAACAGAAATGAGACTATGCTTTAGCAGTTCCATTTTTTTGGTGTTGTTGAATTGTTTCTTTCTTTTTATTCTCCACCGATGTAGGGCATCAATTGTTCCTTTTATTTTTTCAAGCTTTCTTTTATTTAATGGCTATTTAGGTCCTTGCTTCTTCATTGCTTGGTTTTGACCAACAAATTGACTGATGATGAAGTTCTTAAAATTTGAGATGCTGTGCTCTCTTTTCCCCTCTACAGTAGATGTACTAAGGGAAAGGCTGTGCATGAGATCTAATGTTACCCAATACTTGGTTTACAGATGCCAGTGTTCTATAACAATGTACATGACAATAAATAGCTCTACTAATTTCAGCATTCTCCCATTGCCAGAAACAGTTTTAGGACACTCCAGAAAGATTTTATTTTTCCTTTCTCTCAATCTGTAGGACCCACACCTGTCCTTTGCTGTAATTTTTTGACAGTAATGGCATTCTGTGATTCTGTGTGATTCTGTGATCTTACTGATGTTGCACATGTCTTGCATTCTTAACTGACCAGCGCTAATGGGGAAACCTTTCTGGGAGCTGAATAATCTCTCACCTTTATCAGCCTGTGAACAAGCCTGTCCTGAGTCTCTTTGTGTGGACCTTGCATGCGATGGCATATAATAAAGCCTAATCGTGGAACTTGGACCAGCTTTCTGATCCTGCTTAAAGTAGAAGGCAGACAATCAACCCTGGATCATCAAGTGCAACTTTCTCTCATTTTGCCAAAGTTGACATTTCTACACTAAAAAAACCTTTGATATTCCAATGACAGAAATACTATGAAAATCTGGGCTGGGGGAAAACCCCCCCATATGCCAGCTGTGATATCCCAGTTGTTAGGGATCCAGTTGTCTCTGTGAATGTCCCATTCTCAGAATAACTATGTGTTCATAGCTGGAGTTCACAAGTTAGAAGGGCCACTTCCCTCTGCTTAGGGTTTTCGTGATTTCTGCAGTGCTACATGATGTCACACAGAGCTTACCAAAACTCTGGAGAACACAGAGGATTAACTCCAGTCATAGAGTGAGGAGTTTCATTGCTGCTCCTGGGGCTGCCCTGCACAGTGCTGGGTGAATCCTTGTCCCTGTAAGTTGTCCTTCGCACTGCAAGAGTTTTCTTTAGTGAGTAAGTGAGCTTGCTTAACTGCTGCTAGAAGGCTTAAATTTACTCTAACAGTAGACTTTTTGTCATTGCTGAAAAAAAGTTGAAGTGTCTAGAAACAAGAAGATTTAAAAGCCAAAGAGGTATAATATATTCATACAAAATATACACATGAAATCTTACAGGCTCAGGTTTTGTAAGAGACTTGGCCTGGAATAAGTTGTTTTTTCATACTAAGTGTAAGCTAATAACTGAATATTTTGCTGCTGCTGTGGCCTTGCTTGACTTGGTTTAATATGCTATACTTTAGTATTTTGGTTGGGTTTTTTTTTGTGATGTAAAAAGGGTATGCATATTTCGGTAATGCTGTCATTCAGACATCTCATGCCTTTAGAAGCCATTCACTATTTTTGGCTTAAGGGTTGTATGGAGGGTGGGTGACACACCAGAACTTGATGATCTACCCAGTACATTCTGTACTTTAAACAAAAACTGCAGAAACCCTTTCTCTAAGATCAGCTTGAACAAGTTGAAGTGTCTATCAACATAAATTAAATAGCAGAGTATGGATACTCCCTTCTGAACCATATACACGCGTTACACTTTGAACTAATGTGTTTTAAACAAGCGCTGTGCAATGCAGAAGATATGGAAAGGCTTTTGACTTGGGATCCCCAAATGTTCAACGTACCTTTGTCCATGAATGCCACCTTTTAAGATTTTTGGAAATGTTCCTTAGGTTGTGTTCCACTTTTTTGGTTTTTGTATTGGGTTTTTTTTGGTGTAGGGGAGATGTTGACTTCAAACTGAGTGGCAGAAATTACCTCCTGAATTCAGCTTGAAATATTAAGCTGATATTCTCTGTCCAGTCTTCAAGCATCACAGTCTACAATACTAAGTACCAACATTTCAGCTGGTGTTCTTGTCAAACCCCATTTTTCTACGTACTTCAACTGTGTATTAACGTGTTTCTTTAGGACGCTTAATAGCATTTGTGATTTAGCTGTGCTTCAAAATATTACAGCATGAATGTTGCCCTTTAGAGACAAATGTAAGAGAAGCAGTTCCTGGCTCCTCTCCAGCATCAAACCAAAGCCATTTCTGAGAAACTCTTGTTGCTATCAGCTAGACTGTCTGGAGTGCTTTCATCATCTGCTACTGAGGGTAAAACGGAGGAAACTTGTCCCAGATAGTGCAGAGGAAAAAAAGGACTGCATGGCCAAGAAGTGAAGCCAAGTGAAGTTTTTCTGTGGGTCTTATCCCTATGTGCTGAAAAATGAGACTTGCAATTTGCTCTTTGAACTAATGGACCTTTGGCTCTATAGCAGCAGTAGCTTCCCAGGACTTGTGTAAAGGCCTCTGAGTCTTCAGTTCTCCTTTTTGAGAACCTGTTATTGATCATATCAGTAAAAAGGTTTAAACAGCACTAATAAAGAACAGACAAAGGAAGATACTGATAGTGAAAAGGAAACAAGTATAATTTACACAGGTCTTGTGATTCTGCACAAAATACGTATGCATTAAGAATTTATAAATATAATTAAGACATTCCTTTTTCATTCCTGATCTCAGCAATACTCCAGATGACTTTTAATCTGGATTTGATAAAATCCCTAAATTACAGCTTCAGAATACATATCACACTGTAAGAGTAAAAAATTTATGACCTCTTCAAAGAGCTGTAAACAAAAAGCTAAGAAGAGCAGATTAAAGATGTCTGTCTCCTTCCTGGGATAAAGTGAGCAAACCCTAAGCATGCAATAATCATAGTAAGAGAATAATTTGTGACCACATACCTCTACTAATTGTGAAATTGGGTAAAGAAAAAGGTATTCTGCCAAGATAGTCTAAATTACTATAAAGTACAAAACCAGTAAAAACAAATTGGTTTGGGAAAGTTAAGGAGCAGCTCAAATTTTCCTTTCCAACTCAGTCCCTTGAACTAAGGAGACTGAAATGTTTTTTTTGTTTTACTCCAGTTTTCTCCTTTCCAGCAATGCCCTGTACTACAGAATCCAACAGGAAAGAGAACAACCTTTTTTGGAGAATTTGGACAAGTCCACATGGAAACTATTTTAAATATTTGAAAAATAGAATGGACATGAATAATCTAGAATTCATTATGTAGATTATAAATCTCTGAATACTGTGGTTTCACTTAAACTTTCTGAAGAAATGCCTCATTTATTTAAAAAATAAGGACTTCTAGGCCTTTCCTTTAAGAGCTGACTTCTCATAAAAATGAAAATAAATATGATGAAACAATGTGTGAAGGGCTTTGCTTGAATCACTTATGAAGGCAAAAGAAAAAATCCAAAGCCTTTTACAGGCATCTCTATAGAAAGCTGAACCTGTTGAATTTTCTGTCAAGTTTCTAGGTCTAAGATATTCTAATAACTACCTGCTGGTGAACAATGAAAACTTTTTTAAATACTTGGGGGGATTTTTGTACAATCCAGGATGACTACTGAGCTCTTCCTCACTGCCTTTGAATACCGCTAATGGCTCATGTTGCTGTCTTTATTTAACAGTATCTTCAACTTATTACAATGTATGATCATGAAAAACATTGTAATATTAATTTTACAGCATCATCAGTTACAGCTACACTTTTCTATAACTGTCCATTAATTATTTTTGTAGATCTTTGCTTATCAAACCCAAGGCACTGTTTTACACTGTCTCTCTAAATAAAAGTAGGTCTTACATAGTGTAAAAGAAAACCTGAGCCAAATTATGTATTTAAGAACAAAAGATGTTCAGGTTTCAACACAAACAGTCTGTATGGGACTAAATGTACCCCCACATTTGTCAAGATGAAGACTGTGCAAGCATTACGTTTTGCTTTGAACCTTTGCTTCTTGCATGGCCTCCCTGGGAATGCCCATCTACAGCTTGTATTGCTGGGTTTAAGAAATGTTGTCAGGAAGCAGCTGCATGGCAGAAAACACATTCATTACTGCTTAGGTTTTCTAGGCTATAATCTTGCAAGCTTTATTTGGCAAGGCTACTGATGTGGTATAACTCAGACTTTTCCTCTCGCATTGTAGATATGGATAGACAAAATTGACTCAGGAGGTATCTCAGTTTCTTATGTGTCCTGGGAAGAATGTGAGACCAAATTTGAGCATAGGTCCTATGAGATCTAAAGACTGATGGAAGGTATACATTAATATTCACCTTTAGTAAATATTGCAGAATATAGCACTCAGTTGCTTTTGAGTAGGAAATATTTCACAGAGGTATTTTGTAAAAACAGAAAATATTTACAGTGAGAATGCTGTTCAAAATTTGAATTATTTTTAAAAGGAAACTGTGCAAAAGTTTTGGAAAAATCCAACAAATTCAGTACAAAATTATTTTTCAGGTGATTGTAAGAGCCAAATATTTTAACTTTTGTATACAACACACCTGAACTCGCTGTCAACATTGTGTATTTTGCCTGTGTCTTGTCTGGATGAATTGCGAAGGTGTAGCTTGCTCTCCTAGTATATTTAAATTCTATTTACAATTTATCTGAAGTTTTGCTTACATTAAGCCCTAGTGTTTTCAGTAGAAAACCAATTACTTGGAGTGAATTTGGAGGACTTCTCCAGTTCTTACTAGGCTGTGAGTCACATGAACAAAAAACCTTTAAAGTTTAAACTTAAACCATGGTCTAGGCCACCTTCTGGGAATTTTAGCAAGTGAAAAATAGAAACTAAGTGAGGCTGAAAGAAAATGAGAAATAAGAACTGATTATTTTAAAAGAAATTCCATTGACCAAAAAGGGCAAAGCATTAGACATGCAGACATCTCTCTGGAGTTAATACATCTGTTCAGGTCTTACGCTTAAAAGCATTGCAGGAATGGAAATGTAATGTTGGGAGAAGCAGCCCTAGTTGAGAAGCTGTGTGTGGACCCAGCAAAAATTTGATTCAATTATCACATTATTTAAGCCTTGGAAGCCCCCATCTCAGAACTACTTTATGTGTTGTGGAAATGGATATAATCACTCTGCCTCTTCATGCAAAAGAGGCAAGAATTTTATTGCATAAAAGAAGAGTGAAAGGTTACAACAAACGTTCCAGAACCATTAAAGAATATATAACCTTTTTGAAATGTTACACTGCATGTAAAATGATACCTGCTTACCAGTGTAAGTCTTCCTGCACTTAGAATGACATTAATTCTTTAATGACTAGGATACTGGAAAAATGGAAGGGAACTATAAACTCTAAATATAGATCACTGATTTTCAGTGATGGAAACAGCATCAGACGCTTTTCCTGGAATCATATTAAATATGATTCTGTTTTTTCCTAAAAATCAAATTTATCTGTGACCCAATTGGACATATCCGAAGCCGGATTAAATGCCTTCTGGTATTGTATGAGGATTTTTCAGGAATTACTGTTCTAAAGGATATATTTGGCTTATTTTTTTATCCCACAGATGGAAAACATGACTTTCCTCTTAAGAGAACAAACTTTTTATTTCCTTTGTGAATTATGGTTTTGGAACTGTCCAAGTCACCTTGGTCTTCAGCGTTGCTTTATGAAGGATTCCACTCTGCACTTGAGAAAACAAGAGCTAAATATCTCCCTGGTTTAAAGATTGCTATTTGGACGGGAGGGAAGGCCCAAGGGACAGGACACTAGTTAACTGGGCTTGTTAGTTTCTTGTTAACATTTATTAAGAACGTTTCATGCAGTCTGGCATGGGTTCTGTTGATGAAAGGCATCACAAAGCATGCTAGAATTAAGAGTATCCTATGAACTTTCCAACCCAGACCCCCAAATGTGTGTGTAAATCATGGTTTAAAAATTATAATTTTTTCTGGAGAGCACAAATCTAAGCATTTGCTTATTTTTTTTGTTTGCTGAAATTTTAGTTGTACCAAGATTACCTGTAAACGGTTAAGCTATACATGGGACTTTTTTTTTTCTTCCCTCCTGTGAATCTTTAAAACAATGAAGAAATTTTGTTGTTGAATATATCTAATGTAATTCCTATATGTTTCTCCAAACTGACACAAGTTGTGGCTGTTCAGCTGCATGGCCTAACTAAGCAGTTCGCAGCCTGTGTTACCTCTTCACCAACCCCTGCAGGACTCTTGCTTAGCTCTTTGTGGAGTGTCAGATCATCAAAGTGGTGCAGATTGAAATAACCTTAGGGAACAGGGGAGTACAGGAGAGATTGGTTTTCATCCAGAGAACCGATAGGTGAAGTAATCTAGTAATCATGTCAAGGAAGTGATTCATATGTGGAACAGAGTTGCAAGGACTGCTAAAAACCAGCTGTAGCTAGTTGTAGAATGATGCTCTTGAATCTTGTTGGAAACCTGATGCCTGATGTTTCTATGTCTTCTCCTATCTTGACATTTGGTTACTGGAATATTTTCCTCAATCTCTTAAAATAAATTTACTTATACTAGAATTCTTCTCCAAGCAGCCCTTAGCTTTGGGGACTCACAGGTCACTGGTATACCTCTCGGATTAGGAGTAGGGTTAGTGTTTTGAGAAAGCCAAAAGCTCCAGTAAGTCTAGCCCATCGGTTGAAACTCAGGCCATGGGCACCATGAACCACTGGGACATCCAGTTCAGAAGCTATTCAAACTTTGAAGTGATGAGACAGAGGAATATGTAAATATAGTTGAACACTGACAACAGTGAAAAAGACAGAAAATAAAAACATGTGCATGAAGCTGAGTGTATATCAAGAAATTGTCATGTTAAATTCTGACAGCAGGAAAAAAATGAAAAAATTCTTCATAGGTGGTGAAATTTGGAGTTATTGGTGTAAATGGGTACAGATCCTCTGACTTGACTAAACTTACTCCACATTATATTAGCTGGCTTTCTGAACAAATGTGTTACAAAATGTTAATAGCATAATTAAAATTGAAGCGCAGTGTTCCCCCATGTATGTCTGCTGGAGAAGCTATAAATCCATAAGAACACCACTTTTGCTCTCTCCTCAGCAGACCTGTGATGTCAAGTTGATGAACAATTGCCAATTAATAGTGTCCCTGGCAAACATTATGAAAAGGAGGAATAGAATTGGCTCACAGCCAGTTAATGTCAGTAACATTTTCAGGATTACTATATAATCTCTAAAACACCAAATCTTACAAGAGTCTTTATCCAATAAGGACACATTTGGTTCATTGTGGAGAATGAGGTTATGAGAGGCAATGAGAAATACTGTTTAACACTTCATTTGCATTTTTGTGCTCTTGTAGTTCAATTTTTATGCTACAGTAGAAGCTCCCTGTTCACTTACATGGCAACCAGTACTGCAAAAGCACAGTGAAAAGTTTTAACAGCCTTTTTGATGTTCTCTCTCTTTTGCTCCAAAATGCTAGGGTTCAAAGTCACCATGTTCTGATGAAAGTTGAGTACTGTATTTAATTTTAGCACTGTCTGTGTAAAAGCTTTAATTAAACTATGAACTGATCTTATACAGCCCTGCAGAGACTCTGAGATAGCAGTCAGGGACTGCGACTTCAAAGGTGGAGTTGCTGAGGACCTATCAGCCCTCTGTCTTCAGAGGTGGCAGTTTCCATTCGCATTGGATGATTGTAGTAAATACAGGCATCCACCTCACTGCCCTGAGTGGTTTGCAGCTGTCAGAGTTGGAGCTGTCACAAAAACATTGCTTCAAGTATAAAGAGATCACGTAGTGTATTAAGTGTTCTTGGATGTGGCTTCTCAACCTTTCAGTGACTTGTGAGTATGTTATACCCAAATCGGGCATGGTGCCTGCATAGTTCTCAAAAAAGGACACAGTAGAAGCTCCTGATAATGGTATTTAGAGGGATTTTATTGAAATATCTCACATTACTTGAAATGTTTTTGTAACTTCTTTGTAAAATTATAAGTAAAATCAAAGTTAAAGCAGTTTTTCCCTGTTGCCCTGTGTTTCTGGAAACGGTGAAATAGCGTCAGGGTAGTCCAGGTAGTATTATTTATTCAGAACAATATTTTTTTTGTAAGTGAGGGTGCTTTCCCAATTTTCGCAGACATGGAGAACTAAAAGAAAAACCCCTTTGTTTCATCATCATTAAATGCAACAGACTATAACCTGACTTTCTTATTAAACAGAAATTTAATCTAAACAGTGAAAATAAAAAAATGCAAATAAAATATTTCATGAACCAATTAATGAAGTTAACATAGAAAAAATCCAGATAGGCAAACAGCAGTTACAACTAATAAAACTATTACTTAAATAGTACTGAGACCCTGCTCTTTTTGTAAGTTTATGTCTGATTGAATCATAGAGCATACAATGAGGAGCATAGTGTGTGCACACTAAACCACTGTGATCAGACATAAAGAATTGCAGGATAAAATGGTGTTGACTGACACTTTATGAATAGGATAGCCCCAAGCCCTAATTCAGACATATGTGCCTGAAAAAATGGTAGTCTTTCTTTGGTTTTGAGGGCTGTCAAGTGTGATTTATACAGTCGCAAGATAAGCAACCATATATGTCAGAGCTCCCTGATGCATCCAGTACATGACTGGGCCTGGATTCTTGGCTGCACTTCAGGGTAAAAAGATCACTGATAAATCAAGACAAGCAGCATTTCCCTGTTGTCTTTTCCAGGTGACAAACTGAATGGGCTGTGCATATCACAGGTTTGATGGATGCTCAGAAACTGAAAGTAGCTTAGAGTCACAAAAACTCTTTTTCCCCACTCTGAAAATATTGTTCTTGCCTGTTAGTATAGTGAAGATCTGCTTTCATATTCTTTACTATGTAATAGTATACTGATTTTTTAACAGATTTTTATAATTCCTGTATCAAGTGGGGGGGGCTAACAGTAATAAAATAAGTACCTGAGGAACTCAACATGTATTTTTATATACAATTCAGAGTGGTCCAAGGCTCTCTGCAAGGGAGCCTGAGCTGTCTCATGCTTTAAGAGTTTGTTTTGTTCATTAGAATTTTACAAGAATCAACATAACAGCATCCATGCTACTGGTAGATATAACTTACCTTTTGGAAGGAGTAATTTAAAACATGCTAGATAAGTAGAAACTGAAAAACACAGTGTAGAGGGTTCTGCTTTTTGCAGACAAGAATTATTAATTTATGCCAGTAGTGTTTGAGTTAAGTATCACCATTTTCTTATTCAAAACTTCTGGAGGGTCATTGTGCTTTGAAAATATGAGCCAAAAAATTCCAGACACCACCTAAGGTGAGTGGTAGCAAGCAAAAAAATTAGTTGGGAGCCACTGAACCAGTAGATGGCTTGGAGTATTTGATTTTTGGGTATTGGGCTCACCAGCTGAAAAAATGATTGAACTGAGCTATAATACTCTTCATGGTTTATTTTCCTTTTTCTATGAAAGCATTGAAAGCAAAATATACATGCAAATGATCACTCAGATGCTGCAAAAGGAGCTAGACTTTTTCCTGGAAATGGGCATCTCCTGATGTGGCTGTTGCAGGTGACTTCTCCCCCCGCACCCTAAAAGGTTGTCTCAAAGACCCCTTTATAGAGGAGACCACAAGTAATACAGTGAAACATTCCTGCTCTCCAGCCCTCCTGCTTTTCAGTTTCTGTAAACAAACATTAGCTTAGATCAGAGAGTGTGGACACAAGATAACCCCTTCTGCAAACAGTGTATGACTTCTAAAGCTAACACAGAAAATATGTTGTCTCTCTCCCTGGCCTCTTCGCTCGGGGAGAAGGGAGTCTCCTCGTAACTCAGCAGTCAAAGGATTCTTTGAAGTGTTTGAGTCTCTGTGCCGAGATCCCTGTGTAGTGACATGGGAACATTTAGAAGCTCCAGCTTCGTGAGGTTGAAGTGTTGGGTCAGGCTGAGACATGATTTGCAAAGTTTGCCAAGACAGTCTCTGATCTCAGAGTGCCTGTGGAACACCCGAAATAGTGCATCTGATGTACTGATGTCCATTTAACACTGGAAGGGTGAGTGCTATGATTGCATAAAGGGGTACTTTGCAGGCCCCTGTGCCTGTGACTCAGAGCAGATACTTTCCAAATGTCTGGAGCCTATTCTTTTAGAAGAAAAAAAAATGCAAAGCATTTTCCTTTTTTTAAGTCCAAAGGAACATTTCACAATAAAAAATACTTCTTTTTAAACCAACGCACACTGGTATTTTTAATGTGGCTCTGAGCTGATTAAGAGCCTAATCCAACTCTTACTGAAGGAGAGTCTTTGACTGTCTTGAACAGAAATAGATATAGCTCAGAAAATGCAAAATTTTTGAATGAGGCATATTGTTAAAAATATCCTTGTGCTTTATTTATGTATATCCTTTCATTTTGCTTCACGGTAGTTCTTTTTTGCTTGCCTTTTATACAACAATCCTTCGGTATTGGTTCTTTTCTCTTCATTGCTTTCATCCTTAACTAGGATTTTAAATTATGAGGGCATTATGAAAAACCTAGTCCCAAAGTAGGAATTTAAAGTTTGGTACCTTTATCCATGCATAAGTTACTTACATATGGCAGGAATGTCCTGATTTTTCCCTGTGGTGCTAGAACTGCAGGAAACAACTGAAGTTATGGGGAGAAATGGAGATATAACACAATTAAAAAAAAATCTACTTGTTTAAGTAGACAGGCAACATTTATTCTTAGGTGAGGCTTTTTAAAACCACTGTAAAAAAAAGGATCATGTGGAGTAACAGAAGAAGATGTTTAGGTTGTTTTTAGAGTCCTCTACCACCGAGTTAGTCCAGTTGGTAGAGCCAAGACTCCATCATTATTTTCTGCTTCCTCATGCTATAAGTTCATTAGGCCTTGGGAACTCCAGAATTCAGAGCCTACATCATCTAATATTGATGATTTTAAAGGGGAAAATGAATGAAATGTTTCTTCTTTTAAATCAAGTGCAAGTGGTTTGATGTCTGTGAAATTGCCATGTTGAACATTATTTTTACCTCACATAACCATCTAGTCTTTCTGTCAGATAGGGCTCTGATATTCCATCCATGGTATTCTAAGTTCATTTTCATTAAACAATGAGGCTTTGATAGAAATTGAAATATATGTTCTATCCTAAATCCTTTCATAAGAAGGGTCCATGATTTTGCAGGCATGAAAATTGGGCATGACATACATAAAAACCTTATGTGGCTGGATGTGAGCCTTCATGGCTTTAGAATTCCTAAACCTGTGTTAATACAATTATTGCAGTACATTGCTTTGGAGTACATTTCCATGATCGTATAACTTTCAATAGGTTGTCCCTGGCCAGGTTTGTTGGAACACCTGATGAGGTAGCTATAAGTTTTTTCAAAGCTGCCACTCAACAGCACTGAAAATGTCACAGCTCTGCTCAGAGCCTTCATCCTGCAAAAGCAGGCAGTCCTGTGAAAGTGAAACCATACTTAGGTGGTATTAAGTATGTTTATTTCTCAGAGACAACAATATTCTTAACCCTCAAATCATATCAAATCTGAGATTAAATCAATGCAATCTCCCTGCAGAAACACTTTCAAACACACCGGACTGCAGCATCTTAATAGTTCTGTAAACTGCTGAGACTAGCCATGCTGCTTTCAATTTTTTTTTTTTTTTAAATTTAGAAAATTGCATATAACTTTTTTGTTTTCACTTGGCAACTCTTCCTGGTGAGCTGAGCTCATTTACTTGAGCTCTGTGCAGTAGGTAAGAGAATGCTCTACTTAAACATCTTGGGAATTGATACATAAATCTGTTTTATCTTCATTTCCTTTATCTCACTTCTAGCAAAAGGACAAATGTAAGAAGCTATACACAAAGGCAATTTCAGGACATATCCCCCAACAGCTACTGTTATTTCAGGAGAAGCTTTTAGTTAAAGACAATGCTGTCTAGACAAAAAAAAAGGTAGTTGGCTTTTTCTTTAAACAAAAATAAACTAAAAATTTAAAAGGCATTATGGGGTCTGACTGAAACTAACAAAAGATGAGTAATTCTGAGATAAGCGCAATTGAATCGGAGAAACTTTATTCGATTCATGCTGGTCAGAAGTACTCAAGTGTATCACTAGGCAGCCAGAATTAACTTGGGCTTGAAAGGTAGAGCTTTTCTTTTCACTTACGGTCTCCTTTTTATTTTCCTTTCAATACCCTTGCTGTCTTGAGCTCCAGAGCTGTTGATATTTTGGGGTAAAGGTGTTATGACTAGTGGGAAGTAGTTAACACACAGTCACCTGCAGCAGGAGGAGTTAGCTTCAGTGATTCTAAAGGCTAATGAGGCCTCTATTTGTACATACGCATTATTAAGTGTTTCAAATGTCTTCAGTAGGTGTTTTCTACACCATTTTCAAGTACTATATAATGATATGATTCTTAAATTTGACAAGATGCCACCAAATATTTATTTATAAAGTTCTGTTATTTTCTGTTCTATTGGATTTTTCCATGGGACACATGCACTGCAGAGAGGAAAAAGAAAAGGGGGGGACGATGACACTGCCTTAATTAAAGAGAAAGCAGAAGTGCATAATTAAGCCCTAGGGCACTAGACAACATTTTCAGTGTTAGGGAAACATTAAAAAAAATTATACCTCTTTTATACCAGAGGAAAATTGTTCCTTACAAATTTGGTGGCCTTCTATGACAGAGCCACGGCGCTGGTGGATAGAGGAAGGGCAACTGACGTTATCTACCTGGACTTGTGCAAAGCTTTTGACACAGTCCCATGTGATATCCTTGTCTCTAAGTTGGAGGGAAATGGATTTGATGGAAGGACCACTCACTGTATAAGGAACTGGCTAGATGGCCGCACTCAGAGTTGTGGTCAATGGCTCAATGTCCAAGTGGAGACCGGTGACAAGTGGTGTTCCACAAGGGTCGGTACTGGGACCAGTGTTGTTTAACATCTTTGTTGGAGACATGGATGGAGTGCACCCTCAGCAAGTTTGCCAATGACACCAAGCTGTGTGGTGTGGTGGACACGCTGGAGG
>VZTO01002319.1:40374-70459 GCA_013400615.1 Syrrhaptes paradoxus
TTTTTTTTTTTTAAGCAGAACTACTGGTTATAACTCTAGTGATTATCTATCTAACAGTCCAGCACTGGAGTCATCAGAATATCTTCTACATTGTGTATAAAAGGAGACAAGGACCACTCCAGGTGTTCCATGTTGCACCTGTTTGCAAAAAAAAAAAATCCAAGGCTAAAATCTGCTTTTTATTTCCATCTGTCAATATCCCTTGCTTCTCCTTTCTTGTCAGAGATGAGGCCATGGAAGCAAGCATGATCCTGTGCTTGCGGTATTCACAACTATGTGACAGCAAGTCGTGTAGAGACAGATTTTAATATTATGTGCCAGTCTGCTTTTTTAATACCTAAGTAGTGTTAAACAGTTGTCTTTTTTTTTTTGTCCTCCGTACATCTCAGTTTTTCTTCTATAAAACACAGGAAAGTATATGTTCCTGCTAAAGAGGAGCAAATCGGGACCTATGAAGAACAACTTGTAACACAATAGAGAATCTTTTCTGTTTCTGCTTTTTGGAGTCTGTCTTGTTCTGAAATGAAAACTTTGTCAAAATACTGTTTTGCTCTAGTGCCAGGGTTCAATCTTATTACTTAAACTCTCTGTTGGATTTTAAAGACTTTCTAATTAGATTTGTTCAAAGTTTTCCCTCAGGACAAACTGAGTAGGATCTTCAGGATCTAATCCGTTATTTTGTATTGATAGTCTTTAAATCTCTTGAGGGTACTTTGCTCTTAAATGCATGCTTGTTTTTATACACTAATACCACAGAAGGATGGTATTAGCTTTAATAATATTTTTATTAGACTATCTGTTTTATCATTTTTAATTTTTAAATTATCTATCTAATTTGCAGAGTGGTAACTCTTTCACCCCTTTTAACCAGTCACTTTATATAAAAAAGACAGGACTGTATTAGGAAGGACTTAGGCCTATCCTGCCCCTGCTAATTTCAGTTGGGAGGATAACTCCTCAATTCTGAAAATTCAGGCTCTTTGAGCTTTCTCTAAAGTCAACTGAAGTCCATACTTTATTGAGCCCTGAAACTGGAGGTCTTGCTGCTTATCCTGTACCAATTAAAGAGAAATCAGCCTATCCCATGGGTTGCAGTCTATAGCAAATGTTTATTTTTCTAATTTTGATTTGTTCTGTATTTGATTTGACTGATATTTGGTTTTCTTTTCAGAGTGACTTTTGTAAGAAATGAGTAAAAATTTGCCATTGTTTTAATTTCTGTGTATTAAGCATATTCCTCCTGGCTCATTTTTCTCCTCATTGTACTACCTCCTATGCAGTGTGTCTCATGACATCTTTATAGTATTTTACATCTAGTTTTGTGGACCAGTGAATGTCCTCACACTGTGCTATGCTGAACTAACCATTTTTCAAGGGCTTTCTGCCACCAGTGCACATTTCTAATAAGTCATGGCCCTTTTTACTATGCCTGCTTGGATCAATGGCATACTTTGAAAGGAAGTTAATTCTTTGTGCTGTTACTGAAATTTTTTTTATTTTTCATTCTTGACACTTTGGAAGAAATAAATGTTAGCCTGGCCATAATGTTCAATAATTCTTATTATGTTCACACTATTATTTGACAATTTTTATTAGATTAAGCAGACTGAAGGTCCAACACTGCTGGGTTTTTTATGTGTCCTTCAGGGCAAAGTATTTACTTAAAAGTACTTTGCTTTAACTTACTCTGTTTTGCACAGGGAGTTTATTGTTGCCAAATTCCTGATGGCTATCACTCTGTCCAGGACTCCAAACCTGAGTATATCTTTTGTCAATCTGGAACAAAAAGACTGATTCTTTTTTTTTAAATGTTTCTAGCCCTGTTAGTATACGAGTAGCAATTCTACAAGGTATTTGCTGCTCCATCACTGTTTTTCCTAAGATTGTGCTGTACCTGCTTGGCAAAAACCTGTTTGTTCTTTTCTCATGGTCCTTAATCTTTCTCTTTTTCTCATGATGTTGTGTCATAGAGCTCTTTCAGCATCCAGGTTTTTAAAAAATGCTTTGAAGCATATTCACTTACCCTAGTTCTTCTTTCTTTGTGTCATAGTCTGCAATTTTACATTTACAGGTGTAATAAAACTAGCAGACATGAGTTTCTAGTTGTGGTCTCTCTTCTACACGGAATTCCCAGATGTATACCTGAATTGCAGATTTTTAAAAAGTGTGATGGTCTGTGTATCTATCTAGCTGGAGAATATAACAGATGTATTTACTGTTTATCTTTCTCTGTATGTGCCTAAGTTAGATGACAGTAGTGTTTTCAATGAGACTGAGTTAGGCTAGAACTAGGTTTAGAACCATAGGGTATTAAGCAAGGAACTGTGAGCTGCTTAAATAATTAAGTAGACAAAACCTCTTGAGTAGTTGCCACATTCTTTGTTAATTCAGATTGTGGAAAAGGCTTGTAATTTAGACCATTGTTAATAAGGTTTGTTTTCTAATGGGCTGCAATTCCTGTATGAAAAATAGCCCCAGCGAAACCAAAGAGAGTTTGTTTTCATTTGAAGTCCTTGTAATTGTTTTCTAATGGAACCGAACTCTAACAGAAAACTCAGTTTTCTTCTTCTCAGATTGGAAAACCAGAGCCTTATTGTCATTTATACTTGAATGCTGGTGTATCACTCTAGTGGTCTAAAGGAATCTGCGTAAAGATAGAAAGAAAGGCTTCTGGAGGCTGTAAAGAATGTTAGTACTATACAAAGCAAAACAAAAAAAATCGCAGAGTAGCTTTTGCAAAATGAAGTGTATAAAAATAAATAAAACACTTTGCTTTTCTGAAAGCAATAACTCATTTCTGAGCAATGAAAATTTGAGTCAGAATGGAAATGCATGCCTTTCCAATATCTAATTAGGGAGATCATAGGTAAAACCAAAGACTCTTGGACTAAATTCTCCAATTTAATCTTTGACAAGACACTAGAGCATTCACTCTTAAAAAAAACCAAAAAAAACCCCCCAAAAAAAACCCCAAAAAAACCCAAAACCCTCCAAAAGCTGCTCTGTATTGTGGAGATGGATGTCCAAACCTAAGGACCCATAGAAGCAAAACAAAAACCTGACTAATCAATGATTTAACTAAAATTAAAAGTCACAAAAAAAAGCTTTTCCACAATAAAAATAATGATCTTTGACATCCAATGACTTTTTTCCATAATTTAGATCTCCTGTTTCACAAAATGGCATCATAGATCTCTGAATCTGCAGGTCTAAATATTGGTCAATGTCAACATTAGGCCAGGGTTACTTTCTGAGAGAAAATTTGTATTTACGGGGAAAGTAGAAAGCATTTTTGTGGCATGCTGATGTTTGAAAAACAATGGTTGTTTAGAATTGCTCAGAGGACTGGAATGTCAGAAGTAGTCCGAGAGAAAATGGATTTGTTGGCAGAAAGCAGACAAAGTGGTCATAGCCACGTGCTAAGTGCAGTCCATGATGTGTCTCTTTGATTTGCCCTATATCTAGTACTAGCACACCTGTGTATATGGTTAATGTGCAACAATATGTAGCTGTCTCCGTAGGCTGTAGAACTTCAAAATGTAAATTTTAAGTGTGCACTGTCACAGCCAGCAGCCACATGTTAAATTCCTGTAACATTATCAGCATATCTAGAAAAGACTCAAAAAATTTTTTTGGCTAACAGAAATTTTGAATTGTCAGTAAACTTGATTTGCACAATTCCTTTTCAACATGTTTTTCCAACTTCTTGCGCCTGATGAAACGCTGTGGTTTTTGAAATGAGTAATATACAACATGGCTTTAGTTTAAATAACACTGAAAGTTCCAGCCTGCAAGATTCTTGGTGGGGCTTCAGTGAATGGTCTTATTGGAAATAGATTAGTTCCATAAACCTAAATTTGGAAATACGAAGAATAATAAGTGCAACTACACTGCAACAGTAAAAATCCAACCACAATTACATCAGGACAGCACTGGACAAGTGTAAGTTGTTTTTCCCTTAGAAATCCAAGCAAATTCTCAACTGTTTCAAAAAATTTCTTGGGCTTTTAAACCAGAAGGTTGTTGATAAGGGGAGATGATTTCTGCTCTCTGACAAAATACTCAGATGGCTTCTTCAATTAGATAACTGGAATGGTGTTTTACATAGAGAGTAAGATTGCTTAGGAAGGCCTTTGCTTTGTTGTTTGATATCAGACATGAAAAAAACAATAACATGCAAAATTTTAAAGTAGCTGAGATTTAACCTGGTTCTGATATAATTAAAAGCTCCAAGCTGAGTTTTGGTAAGGATTTATGACCTTTTTTTGGAACAGAATTATGTCTGCTTGTGTTTTTACATGGAAAATGTATAAAACTTGGAAGAAAAAAACCGAGACAGCTTTTTATTTCTCATGCTTTTAAATTAGATTAAATCTCAGACTTAAAATAGTGTTCAGGAAATGTGGTGGTATCTTGGGAGAAGCAAGAATAAGTTTTACATTGAGCCTTAGAAAACAAAAAAAAGTTTTTTTCAGATTGCTCTGGTATGTTAACCAGCAGCTGCTACATCAGAGTAGATGGATGAATGTTGCAGAAAATTAATCTGCCCACTGAGGGCTTCTGGGATGCTCAACTCTTGTCTGCTAACTTGCAAACAACTTAGCTGTGTCAACTTCTTTGGCAGTCCATTCTTTATACAGCTGCTGTGCTCAAAGAAACATACTGCTGTGGAGACCCAGACTGTATCGTTATCTTGCATCTCTGATCATCTAGTTTTTATCACTAGGCAGTAGAGAGAAACAGGCATGTGTGTGGCGTACAGTAAGAAAGAAGTAAATGATTCAGTGTGAACACTGTTTTGAAGCAAAGTGGTGCTCAGGGTCTTGAGTCTGTTTAGAACTGAGAAAATAAAAATGTGGCTTGTGGAATACCCTTTTCCTGCTTTGCAGAAACCATGTCAGAGAACTATTAGCAAGTCTTCATGGATGGCCTACACTCAGGTCTTATTTCTCTTTAATTTGTTTTACATGGCTCTTATAGCTGCCTTCCTCCAGGAAGGGGGAATCTCTTTCTAATTAAGCCGCACACTAGTGGACAAATGCCACTCACTGTTCAAACTTCTGAGCGGGATATGAACTGGAGCCAGATTTGATTCCTACACAAAAAAGGTGATACTAATGTTTCTTGTCTCTTGATATTTCTAGACACATTTCCTTCATTTTTGCTAAAGATCAGCTTGGAGCAAGCCCTCCTTATCTTTTGAAGGCTTTGGAATAGTAGTGAAGTCAGTATTTCACTTCTGGGATAGAAACATTAAAAAGTAATTTAAGGTGCTTCTCTCCAAAGCAGATTCTCAAATCTGTTTGTAGAAGTGAAAGATTTTCTTTCATATCACCATAAATAAATGTATCTCTGATCTGATGACTGATGACATCTGTCACTGCCTAGGACAGCAAATTTACAAACTGAACAAATACACTTAGGCTACAGCAATCCTATGTAGCTGCCTTCAGAAGCAGATTCATGTTTTGTAGGTGAAACCTGTTGTCAGAGACTTAAATGCTTTATGGTTCTTTGAAAAATAATATATGTAGAATGTGAAAGAACCCTGGGAAATGTTCTAGTCTAATCCATCTAGATTTGGTTGGAAGTGGAAAGGATGTACAATTAGAACAGACCGAAGGGACAGACCTCTTTTATAAAGTTTGCCCCTGTATTTTTTACACATTCTACAGAACAGAGCTTAAGTACAGCTTTGAATGAGAGTATTTTCAAGATTTTTTTTTTTTTTTTAGTGAAAGAAAGAAAGAAACTCAAGAGATTATGGAGAAATTAAGACCAAATATGTTATGAAGACACAAATGGAGATTCTAATGTGTAATGGTAGCAGGAATCAGTCTGCTGCAGAACTATTATTAAAATGAAAGAAATAAAATATGAGAAGTAAAAATTTGACTCAAGTTTAAATGCAGCAGAAATATAAATAGACAATAAGTAATTGAAGGACAATATTGGAGTATCACAGAATCACAGAATCACAGAATCACAGAATGTTAGGGATTGGAAGGGACCTCGAAAGATCATCTAGTCCAATATCCCTGCCGGAGCAGGAACACCTAGATCAGATCGCACAGGAACGCATCCAGGCGGGCTTTGAATGTCTCCAGAGAAGGAGACTCCACCACCTCTCTGGGCAGCCTGTTCCAGTGCTCTGTCACCCTCACTGTAAAGAAGTTTTTTCTCATATTCAAGTGGAACCTCCTATGTTCCAGCTTGAACCCATTGCCCCTTGTCCTATCACTGGATGTCACAGAGAAGAGCCTGGCTCCATCCTCCTGACACTCACCCTTCACATATTTATAAACATTAATTAGGTCACCCCTCAGTCTCCTCTTTTCCAAGCTAAAGAGACCCAGCTCCCTCAGCCTTTCCTCATAAGGGAGATGCTCCATTCCCTTCATCATCTTTGTGGCTCTAATATTAAGTGTAATTCAAGGAATTAAAAGCATAATTATATCAGTCAGTGTCAAGAAGCTGATGAGATTTGATTCAGCTCACACTTCATCCATTAAGTAATAAAGGGCCAAAATTCCTTCATTGATGTTGCCAGGTGTCAGGGATTGCTGCTTATTATTATAGTTATCTCTAAAAATGAATCCATCTATGAATTTATTCTGGTTCTCCAGGAGGGAGATGCTCTTAAAAGCCAAGGAAATATTTTATACTGTATGGCTGCTGTTCATAGACAATGAAAGAGTTCAATTAATTCTATTTCTTTTTAATGGGACTGTTTAGAAATGAGAGTACAGAATCGCTCCCTTGGTGACTTGCAGGAGTGTGCCTCAACTCCTTCATCTGTAAATGCTTTTAACAGTTCTTATAGGACTATCCCTATAATGAAAGTTCATACCACACTTTTATTACAATAATTATGGAATATCTATTTAACTCCAATGTAGTCAAAAGCTTTCTGATTGAATGTGACATTTTAGAGCAGAAGTGTTTAAACAAATAGACTATGAATAAAGAATACAGATCAATTAAAAAAAATATCAACAGTGTAGGACACTAAAGAGATATATTTCTAGAACACTACATACATGGTTCTGGCTGAAGAACTTCCATAGGACAGTCTTAATCAAAAATGCTGCATTGCAGGAGTGATGTTTATACCAGGTGCAAGAATTTCTTTAATAGATGTTACTTTTTTCATCTACTGAAAATGCTGAAACAATCACTTTGTCTTTTCAGGGTTGATGACCTTAGAATATTTTGAAGTTTAATGTACAGGAAATTGTACTGGATATACTGATTCCTCTAACCATAGTCATTTGTACTTCCCTTGTTATCACATCAGAGTACAATCCTCGCTTTGCATTTATGGTGCACATAAAACCCCATTCCATTTATCATTCTTGATGCACATCTGGTTACACTTCCTTAGAATGTGTTTTCAGCTAAAAATAACTCCTGGCTTATAGATATTTTTATTATTCAGTAATAGTTAATATTTTTATTTGGGAAATAAATCCTTGTCCTTGAGATTACTTTTTCTTCACTCACTGCAGATCATTATGATGTGCTAAAACTGCAGATGGTTTGAACATCCAGCATAAGTGTCTGTGGTTAAAGGTTACTTATTTTCTAGCAAATAGAGGTCACTTGGTTCTCCTACAAGCATTATATATACACTTTATTAGTATCTGCTTAGAAGCTTATAAGCATTGTGTATTTTCTTCATGCTTTCAAGCATATGATCTTTTTGTTTACAATTTTTTTTTCTGGAAAATGTTAAGATAATATAAGTTGCTGTTCACAAGGCCTCGAAAGATTAACACTTCAGCTTTGTGGTGTTCATTATAGACTTGCACAGTCGCTCATCCATCTGCGTGTAAACACACACATATGCAGGATATCTGATGTTAAAGGATGACTTGCAAAAGGTAAGGAATGCCAGAATTAAGGGTCAGTCTCTTTATGTGGGTATATGCATATTATTTTTAATCATATGGAAACAGGTCATTTTCTCCGGAAGCTTTCTGTCTGATTCACAGTAAAACTTAGGTGGCCTTCATTTAACAAGAGGATTAATTTTAATTTTGCTCTTACTTTGTGGTTGAATGGTGTTTTGCCGATCGACAGAGATAGCACAGAGGACACAGGCACCAAAAAAAAGTAAACTTGTTTTTACTTATGTCCAAAATGACAAACTAATAAGGCAAAAAGTACAGGGAAAATAAAGCAAGATAATGTAAAGCAGCAAGACAACAAGCAAACTACTATAGCAAGCACAAAATAAGGTAATGCACCTAATCTTTACTACATAGAGTTAGCGATAGTGATTAAGAAAGATACATCGCCAATTGCCCTATATTACCATCATCCAGATCTGCAGACACTGGGGAGCCCGTTTACAGTGAAGAATTTGGAGAACTAATCCCAGCAATTGGGAAATCTCTATACAGTGTGTCCACTGTATGGAGAGGCTTCCAAATTTCCCTGCAAACGGTCCCCGCTTTTATGCAGTTAAATAAATGGCTTTCTATCTTAAGCTGTGAAAAAACATCTGGTGTAGCTTTTTTTCCTTCCTTGTTAACTTTTTCCCATGCTTGGCCAGAACCCGAGAAAAGGTTAAGAAGTAAAGGTATCTGGTTGTCTTTGATTATGTGTCTCTAAACAAAGCCATCACCGCCCTGTTACATTCTGTCACATGGAGGTCTGTTTGAAGGTTTGAGATAGGTATATCTCTTTTTGGCGAGTGGGGCTACTGTTACACAGCTATTATTTTACAGCAAGTGTTACAGCAATGCTTTATAAGCGTTACAACAAAAGCTTTTATAAATTGAAATATATTCATAAGGTTATACACTGCATATGTGATCAATATTATATATATTAGGTATATTGTTAGGTTGTGAGGTTCACCTAGAGGTCAACTTTGATTCAGGGCCTCACTGCTCAGGCCCTAGTATTTCAAATGGATGGCCCCATGTTATTTTAGTGTACACTATTGAAATCCTGTTCTGTATACTGAGGAGTTGTTTTCATGGTGGATTTCTTCTGATGCCCACAGCTGTAGTTCTGTTATTCCTCACTAATTTCCACAATATCTTGGTAAGAGGGGAAGAGGGTATTACTAGAGAAAGTAAATTGATATGTAGAAACATTAAGATCAGAAGTTTCCACGCATTTTGGGAACAGTGTTTGAGAATGTGGCATGTGCTTGCATTTCTCCCCCAGGTGAACATAGTCCTTATCTAACAGGGATGGGTAAAAGTAGGTTCTTGGTAAAACAGAGTGGAAATACGGAAATGTTGTACTCCATCATCTCAATACCTACATTGTTTACAGGCTTTTTGCTGATGACTATGTTCAGAAATTGGAAAAAACAGTGGCATTCAGAGGTCAGTGTTCCAGCTGGTTTCTTGTATAGGAGCATGCCTTGGAAGACTAACTTTTCTGTCTAGGTTTTGCTAGCCTCAACTCTGCTGCTTATCTCCTGCCTGTCTGTTACAGTCCTGTCTCCCGTACTGCAACTTCTTGAGCAGTCCCATTCCTTTCATTTGATCAGGCCCAGTCTCTGCTTTCTGGTTTCTTCACTTCAGTCTCATTCTCATTGCTGTCTTGTCATAGATCTCTCATGCAAATCCAAGTCTCTTTTCTGGTCCCAGCCCTTGCCTGGTCACTACTATCTGATTTGTTCTTGTCATGTATCACCTCCCTCTGAACCACCCAGCTCAGTTTAATCTCACTTTCAGATTCTTACCCTGGGTTTCTCACCCAACTTTAATGTTGATCTTTCTTGCCAGTTTGCAGTCAGATGGGGTTAAGTGACTATCCACCTTTGCAGTGTCAGGTCCCACGAGGGTTGGAGGTTTCCAGAACACTGAGAGGAGAGCGCTGTACATCAGAGTGTCTGCTGAGCTATGCATTCCCATGCAGGAAATGTGAACTGTGGCTCTTTATTTTGGCCAAATTTGAGTAGATTCTTAGGAGAAATGTGGTTGTAAGTCCCAATAAAAGGGTCTTGGAACCCTTCCTTAGAACCCACCAGGGCCCTTGTCCCAGCTCTGACCCCTCTCCCCTCTCCATGCCAGCCTCACTGCCCCTATGCTCACCGGACCTTGAGCTGGTGGTAGAATAACAGTGCTGCTGCTGCCAGTGCTGCAGATGACACCCTTTCTGCAAGCCTTCATTAACTGATGTCAGAATTTGTTTTAAATAAAATGGAAATGCCTTGTTTGCACTACTGTTTTTTCGAACGGTTGAAGGTTCTCAATCTGTTATTATAAAGAGAAGAGAACTTCAAAGCCTTGAAAGAAAGCAGAAGTCAGATAATATCTTCAGGGAAGGGGAGAACAATTCCTTGGTCAGGAAAGCAGACCAAATCAAGAAACTGCTGTTTTTATTTCCTGCAATGTGTGGATGAAATGTGCCCAAACTTCAGGAATTACCAATGGGACAAGCACGTTAGGAGGTGTCTTAGAAGAGAAGAAAGCTTCAGGTGCCTGCTTTTATCAATCGTGCATTGTGACAGCCACCTTTGAGATGTTGCTCAGTGTTTCTTTGACTGCCGGGGCTCTCAGTCATGTGTGCATGCTTGGCTTTCTGAGTGATACAGGTCAAGGGCGAAGTGCCATGCAAGGGTTTTAAGTTTAGTGATTCCCAAAGCACACTTCTATTGATGAGGTATCCAGCATAATGCTGTGCTTTGTCACTTTATAGAGTCATTTAAAAAAGATAAAAATCTCTTACAATTTGGAAGAGACAGTAAGACATGAACGTTTGGCAAGAGTTTCCTAGATCAATCAGTTAGGCAACCAGACTAATTTTGTTTCCAAGGGCTTTTGTTTTGTTTTGTGTTTTTAAGTGCTGCTGAAATCTTCCAGATTAACAGAATTTCAGAAACTGAAGTTCTTTATTATCAAACATACATAGCACCATTCAAGACCCAACAATATAGATAAATATAGATAAATTTGTCGTTATTGGACTCTACTGCTGTTTAAGAAACTGCTTGCAGTTTAAAAAGCTTGAGGGGTTGACCTGTGGGGCATTACATAAGTAAATAAACTATTGCTAAGGTTACCAAGCACTGTATTTGAGTAAACAGATGCTTCCAACAGCCATAATTCACATACCCTTTTAAAAGAAGCAGTATTGCTCAAATCATGTGAGTACTTGATAATCTTACATTCCTGCTTCAAGTTAAGTGCTGTGGTGGACAGCTTTCTGAATTGCTTATTTTCACCTATTAATGCTTTATTAATAAATTGAAGTCTGGAAAACTGATCTGTTTGAGATTAAACTGTTGCCCAATACTTACACAGAGAAAAAATATAAATCACAAAATACATTATTTGCTCAAAGGAGGCTTTGGCGTATACAGGCATCCAGCTTCTTTTGGAATGAATCACACATAGAAGCTGAACTGCTCACTTCTGTAGTGACTCATTTCTAATATGTTTCTTCGTTAGACCTCAGCTTATGAAACAAACAAAATCAGCAGCACAAATTTGTCCCATCCCCACAGTTTATTTCAATCACTGTTGGTTCTTATGTCATATTTTATGTGATGGAAGGACCCAGGTGCCTGAAAGTAGATGTAAAACAGTATGTAGTATGAATGGGACAAAACCTTGCCCCCTTTTAAATTCACACACCAAAGTGCAAAACACTTCTTATTGTTTGAAAACTTAAAGGAAATGTTGAACTGGCTTGGTAAAAGGAGCATCAATGGTTCTGTTGAAATGAACACAAATTGTTTTGCCTCTCTTTCTGTTCAAAGGCAGTTTGGTATCTGAAACAATCCACATCATGTGGTCTGATATAACATGATTGCTTTTGATAACTTCATTATCTGGAAAAGTGGGGGAAGATAACATCATTAGGTC
This sequence comes from Syrrhaptes paradoxus, assembly GCA_013400615.1. Classification (NCBI taxonomy): domain Eukaryota; kingdom Metazoa; phylum Chordata; class Aves; order Pterocliformes; family Pteroclidae; genus Syrrhaptes; species Syrrhaptes paradoxus. Next base: position 52,209 of record VZTO01002319.1, read on the forward strand.
ACTGACAAAAGCTCTAGCTGGTAATACTTTCTGATGCTGAAATTCACAGAGTTGGTAGACTGTATTAAGATATTACTGCAGTCCAAAAACCAAGACTAAGTTAAATATGCAGTCAGCTTTTAAACCCTTTCCCAACCAGTGTGGTGTCTGAGATGGTGCTATTTTTTTTCTATTCTGTGTAACCAGCTGAGTGGGGGAATCTGGATATGAATAACTATTTACATTTACCATTTCTTTTATTCTCTTGTCATGTTGTTTTCCTGTGTTAATTTGATCAGATATGTAGGCAACAGTGAAGTTATCTGGAAAGGCCATAAATTTTGCAGTATTTCATAGAATCATTAAGGCTGGAAAAGACCTCAGGGATGATCAAGTCCAACTGTCAACCCACACCACCTAACTCACTAAACCATGTCCCTAAGCACCACATCTACACGTTTCTTGAACACCTCCAGGGATGGTGACTCCACCACTTCCCTGCGAAGCCTGTTCCAATGTCTGATCACTCTTTCAGTGAAGAAATTTTTTTCTAATATCTAGCCTAGACCTCCCCTGGCACAACTTGAGGCCATTTCCTCTTGTCCTATTACTTGTTCCTTTAGAGAAGAGGCCAGCACCCACCTCGCTACACCCTCCTTTCATGTAGTTGTAGAGAGTGATAAGGTCTTCTCTCAGCCTTCTCTTGTCTAGACTAAACAACCCCAGCTCCCTCAGTAAGACCTGTGCTCCGGACCCTTCACCAGCTTTGTTGCTCTTCTCTGGACCTGCTCCAGCACCTCAATGTCCTTCTTGTGGTGAGGGGCCCAAAACTGAACACAGGATTCAAGGTGTGGCCTCACCAGTGTCGAGCACAGAGGCACAATCTCTTCCCTAGTCCTGCTGGCCACACTATTTCTGATACAGGCCAGGATGCCGTTGGCCTTCTTGGCCACCTGGGCACACTGCTGGCTCATGTTCAGTAGGCTGTTGACCAGCATCCCTAGGTCCCTCTCTGCTGGGCAGCTTTCCAGACACTCTTCCTCGAGCCTGTAGGGTTGCAGGGGGTTGTTATGACCAAAGTGCAGAACCTGGCACTTGGCTTTATTGAACTTCATACAACTGGCCTCAGCCCATTGGTCCAGCCTGCCCAGATCCCTCTGCAAAGCCTCCCTACCCTCAAGGAGGTCAACACACCCACTCAGTTTGGTATCATCAGCAAACTTACTGAGGGAGCACTCAACCCCCTCATCCAGGTCATTGATAAAGATGTTAAACAGGACAGGCCCCAAAACTGATCCCTGGGGAACACTTTTGGTGACCGGCTGCCACCTGGACTTAACTTCGTTCACCATAACTCTCTGGGCATGGTCATCTAGCCTTTTTTTTGTCCAGCAAATACTGTTCCTGTCTAAGCCATGAGCTACTATCTTTTCTAGGAGAATGCTGTGGGACATAGTGTTGAAGGCCTTGCTAAAGTCCAAGTAGATGACATCCATAGCCTTTCCCTTATCTGCTATGTGGGTCACCTGGTTATAGAAGGATATCAGATTGGTCAAGCATGACCTTCCTTTCATGAACCCATGCTGTCTGGGCTTGATCCAGAGAGATTTCATCTCTGAGGTCATTCCTTCCTGTTAGATAACTACCAGAAACCAGTAGAATAACCAGTAATTTTGTGTATTTTAGGGAATCCATGAAAAATATGTTTTTTAAACTGAATAATACTCAATATTGTTTTGTACTTCTCTTGTATCTTTCCCTGCAATGAGCCCAAGCATGCCATTTCTGTATAGAGAGCCTTGTGAACTGTGATGCTGTGGGATACGTAAGTTATATGCAGGAGTCATATAATATTGTGTTATGCTTATTAATCTTGTGTAGAAATGTGTCTTGTGTAAAATTGTCACATTTACTCTTTTTTTGTCCTCATTGTAGACTGCCAAATACTTATCCTTTTGGTATTTCCCTGTGGAAAAGAACTATTTACTCTAAATCTATTTTTCCTGTGCCATGGAATAAGTGACCATAGGAGATGCTGTAGGAACAGCTGCTTAAAGAGACGCGAAGAGATAAGGACTCTGGGATGACTGATTTCCATGCTGAAGGATTACACCACAACTTTCTTTTCTTCAAATAAGATGCCTTGAACAGCGGTGTTGGATCATGCTTGCTCCATGATTGGGTTGTTTCCCTTTTGTTGTGCAATATGCAAATCTCCGGATAGTGACAATAACTGCCATAAATAATGTCTAGTTACAGGACCTTAAATTTTGGATAACCGGGATAATGAAATGCTTAAAAGAACTTCCAGCAAGACTTACTCATATGTTTGGATAGTGGGAGGAAAATCGGTTTACTGTAAAGGTTATTCATTCTGCTTCCAGGCTACAAGGAGAGCACAAAAACTTGCAAGAGGTGCAGGGAAGAACACAGACACAAGGATTAACATCTACAATTGAGAGATACAGTCACCATGTTTTTTGTAAGATTAGGGCTGGATCATCTTGTGTATTTCTTGCCAGCTCACTGACTATGACTTAGTTCTGAGCTACGCCAAGTGTTACTATCTTAAATCAAAATGTAGTTGTGAGTTTGGGGGAGGTATCAAAAATTAAATAACCCAAAGAATTAAGTCCATTCTTTTTGTTCAAGATTGTATTTTGCCATATTGAGATGTAGGTGTATTTTTGGGTGTCTCCCTATTAGAGTGCTGGACAAATACACAAGCAACACTTTCATAGGGAGCTGTATGCTGACATTATTGGAGATGGTAAGGATGAAGTACTGAAGGGAAGGTGCTGTCAAAATATACTTGTCCAGGTGTCCCCAAAGTCTCAGTTCTCCCTGCTGTGCTGACACATATTCTGAGGTTTCATTCTACCTGATGTGTCACTTACTGATCATTGTCTTCTGTCTGTAGAGAAATTATGATAGCGAAGAGGATGTTTGTTTTTCTGATTAGAGGGAGACATAAGTGATATCTTTGAGTTTCCTTTGTTAATTTGTCACTCCTTGCTCAAGCAGGCTAGGTTTGGCGTAGCTGAAGGTGACCTGATTTTGATCTCTGCCAAATTCCATTGACTGTTATAGAAGGAAGTGCTGCAGGAAATGTGTGGTTGAGTGGCAGGACATAATTACTCCAGCCACTCAAGCTACTTATGTGCAATGTCTCATCTTAAAGATAACACAGTTGTAGCCTTTAGCTTGTTTAGTGGTTTTGTGATTTTTTTATTTTTACTTTTTTTTTTCCTGCAAGTTTCCCGACTCCTAGTGGGATGATTCATAGCACACAGTAGAAGTTATACAGACTGTGCAGGAGGAGTGAGGGTCTTTGACTATTTCTTAACATAATTCCGTGTCCTGTCTAGCTGCAATCTTTAAGGTCTTAATTTTGGAGAATTACCACTAAAAGACTTTCAATCGGGTATCTGAAAATTTCATATTTTAAAAACTATGTCTGATGAACTGATGAAGGAGAATATTTGATTGTAAACGAGAGTTACATCCATGTTCCTGATCCAGAATCAGCCTACTGTGAAAAGTAATTGACAGTAATTAATTGATTAAAAGAACGTTAACCTTTTCTAAAATGTGCATGTACTAAAGACTTTAATTTACAATAACTTTCCCTTCCAAATATTCAGGCAAGTTACCTGTCACACTGGTTTTCTTAAACGGTATGGTTCTGCTTAAAGAAGTGGCTGGAAAATGGTATAATTGGACCCATCTTTTCTGCTGCCCTGTTGTTTTGAGTGTGCTCGGTTTACAGTCTTTCTCCCAAAAAACAGACCAATTCATTTAGGACCATGCGAATCACTGTAACTTTGCAATTTATGCATCGTGTTCTGTAGGAGAGCCAAACTTTGTCACCCAAAGTGCAAACATTTTAAAAAATTTCCTATGCTGCCCTGCTGCCTCTTGTAGCTGTGGTTTGTGAGAAACCGTTAATATACGTTTTAATTCTGAGAAAAAAACCTTGGAATTCCAAGAAAAATCGTGGAAAACTGTGAATCACATTATCCTTTTAGAGAAAAAAAATACCTCTGTCCTGGAGAAGGGCTGTAGCTTAAGGAGGCATTTCCTTGTTAGTTTAAACACCTTCCAAATAATGTGCTGCTTTTGTGGAACTCCTCCTTACTTGCTTAACTCTGCAACACCTTGAAATAGCAACTGAATTGCCTTGTTCACAGCTATTAGTTCCCTAAGTTGGTGGAAAGGAAGTGTTGTGACAATGACGCTAAACCCCCCTTTGGGGATCTGTTCCATAGTAAATAATTCTGTTGATGATGCAGAGCCTTGTACAGAGAATCTTAGTCTTCCTCCAACGCTTTTCAACATTCTGGCATATGATCTAATTCTGTAAGTAGGTAAATGTTTGTTCTTGCCCCTTGAGGCAGCTTCCCTACAATTCTTCATTTTACAAGGCTGTATGCCTTACTTTTATGCTGAGCACCTAAATGTAATCCAAAACGCCCACCAGATTCTTTAGGTGGGTTATCCTTTTCCTTTATAACCTGTGTTTCAGTTTTTTCTGTGCTCAGAATAAACTTTTTTTCAAATATTTTGGTGAAAAAAAATAAATCGGAGGTTGAAAAGTATTATGCTGTATTCTTCTGCCAGAATTTGAGTCAAATCAGTGGTTAAAAAAGCAGTTCCTTCCAAGCTTTTGATGCAGGCTGGTAGCTCATCAATGAAACCTTTCATTTTTAACAGATTTTTTAGATACAGGGGAGGAGGAGGGGTTACTCTTAGTTTGTAGCAGCAATATATGTAGTTCATGTAATTTAAAATTCAGTCTTAATAGGGACCAGAGTCTGTGTTCAGCAGGGCACCACATTTCAGTCTGAGAAGGGCATAGGCAAGTGCTTTCATTGAAAGAGTGGTTTAAGTCCATGCTAAAAATAAGGCATGTCTGTACACATTTTACTGAATCAAGAGTGGTTTGCTGTGAGATAAGCCCAGAACAGTTTTATCGCTGCTATGCATGTGTTCGGTAATAGGCAGAAGAGCTCAAAACTGTTATTCCTTTCATCTGAGCCAGATGTAAACTTATTCTCTTGCCTGGAGATAATTTCAGCTATACTTTTTAATAGATTGAATTAGTTACAAATCTCTCCTCTGTAGCTTCCTTCGGAGAAATAGTTCTTTCTTTTTACACTTAAAATCAATGTACATGGTTCCAGCCATTTCTTGCTATACATGTGCCAGAGGTTACTAAAATAATTTCTGATTGTTTTTAAACCAAGTTAATATTTTTAATTCTGCATAATTTTAATTGTGTATTATACTCTTGTAATATTCAGTCTGTTTTCATGAATTTCTGTGAAAAGAAAACTTAGCTTTACAATGCTATAGCAAAACAGATTGTTTTACATGATTGTTATGAAATTGGAGTGATTAACCCCGTCAGAAGAATATCTAATATGTAACTCAGCAGCTGAGATTATGCAAGTTAAATCATTTGCAGATCTCACCAAATTAAATCAGATAAACTCTATCTGAGTAAATATAATGGTTACAAGAAAAATTTCCTTGGAGAAGGAATTTTTTTTTAATATCCATGTATATTTTGGCTGTCTCCTGTGATATTGCTCAAATAATTGCAGGTAGAATAATGTTCATTTACAGAAAGTGCTGAAGTAATCTTCGTGTGTGTGTGTGTGTATATATATATATGTATATATAAATAATAAATTAAGTTTATTTTTCATCTGAAAAAGTTGCTTCAGACTTCTAGTGAGCATACAGATTTAGTGTCCTGGTTGAATTTATTCTTTCAGATGATAGAGAATAAGCTGTTATATTATTTATACTTAAAGATTGGGAAGAAAAAAAACTTAAAAGATTCAAAAATGGGTAAACAGTATCTATATAATGCCTTTACATGTGCTTTTCCTGTGAGTCTGTATTACATAGCTTTTATTTAATTTTAAGCCCCCTAGGCTGAATAGAAGATCAAAAGTAACATTAGCGACACAGAGTTTATCATTGAGCGTAGATGTAAGTGTGGTAGATAAGACGCCCAAAGGATAAAAAAAACCCTAGATGGAGTTGGCTCCAGCTCACTTACTGTAGTGTAAACCACTCTCACTGCCCTTGATTCCACGTATACCACTGTGCATACAACTGGAAAACACTGGGAGATGGTGATAGGCCATTCCCGTAATTCAGAAAATTGCACATGAACTATCTTTTTCAAAACAGTAGTTTCTTTTAATAAAGTAACTGGCAACTGTTTAGGTATTTGTCCCTTGTTGCTTAAGGTACTTCTCAGGGTAAAAAAAAAAAAAAAAAAAGAAAGCAGTGTTTATACAATATTTTAAAAGTTTTTATTTCAAAGTCATAGAGATACCAAAGGCAGAGTTTATCCTTAATCTTTTTATCATGACACTCTTAATGGTTTGTTTATCACATCACAGCTTATTCATTAGTTACCCTAAAATCATGGTACTGTGGCAGCAAGTAGTTCTTCCATGCAACAGCAGGTAAGACCTTTCTTCTGTACTTCCATTGTTCTGGTTCATTTACTAGGTAATCTTTCAGTCACATTAAAAAAACAAACCTGAAATATTTAAAAAATCAGAAACTAGTCATATGCATCAGAAATAAGAAGAGGAAGTCAAATGCCTGATCTCAGTCTGGAACTGAATGATAAGCAACTTCTGGCAGAGGAACTGAAGGCAGAACTTGGATTTTTGGATAAATAGCAGAACTAGTGGAGGCATAGTATCTGGAACTCATCAACTTGTGGGAGGAAGCAGCTACTTGAAAAGTGGCTTAGAGTAATTCTGATATCCTAAAGATGTCACAAACTCAGAGTGACAGCACACTGTCAATAACTGCTTGGAGAGACATCTTTGTGAAGTATGCAGGAGCATACCAAGCCTCTCACTTAAGGAGACAGATGCACATCCAATACACTACCCTTGAAAGTGCATGAGCCCACTGAGGCCCAGAAGGTTGAAGCAGTTGTAGTAATTGCTCTTCCAGGGTTGGCACAAATGGTAATTCGTAGAGACCTCCCATCCCTCCCTTTCCATGCTGCAGCTCTCTACCTGAAGGATGTTCTTAGGAGCATATCTTTAGTGGAGCATTTGAGTTTGTGCTTTTCTATGCTTACTTTGTCTGAGACCTGTCCTGAAGGTCACATGGTGACATGGAGAACATTATGGTCCCTTGAAAAGAGAGGACACCTCTCTAAATCTGTTCCCCTGAGGGATAAATTACATTTTGCTGAAGTCCTTGATAACAATTTAGACATTTTGAGTGCAAATAATACAATACATTTTTACAGATGTGGTTGCATCAAAACATCTATTTCTGCAGCTGGTTCTAAGATCTTGTAAGGTTCATGTTTCTTCCTTCCAAATTTTGAGGAATCCTGACATAGTTGAGGGGCTGGACATGACCTCAAAGCCACTAATTAATATTCCAGAATGTTAATGGCATAGCGTGAGGAGGAGAGTGGGTAACTAAGGAATGGCAGTAATTACTCAGAAACTGCAGTTGTACCACAACTCTGTTATAAATTTGAATTTTGACACTATATCACCATCTCTGCCCCTGCACCCACAATATCCTGCTGAAAGAGAAATTTTGGCATTTCTGATTTGGCATACTCCATCTTGTCCTAGAGAAGATGGTTAAAACCCAGGAAAATACGTTTAAACCTAGGAGGAAGAAGGGATATGAAGTCTCACTGGCTTTTGGATTGGCAGGATTTGAATAGTGTATTGTGAAAATTTAGTTGCCTTTGGTTTGCTTGTCCTCACCCACCAGTGGTAAATGACTGCAAATATGGGAATGCATTGGGCTTGCATGGCAAGGTTTTGTAGTGGCGGGGGGTACAGGGGTGGCTTCTGTGAGAAGGTGCTGGAAGCCTCCCCCATGTCTGATAGAGATAATGCCAGCCAGCTCCAAGATGGACCCACCACTGGCCAAGGCCGAGCCTGTCACCAATGATGATAGTTCTTCTGGGATAACGTATTTAACAAGGGAAAAAAAAACTGCTGTGGAACAACAGCAGCAGAGAGAGGAGTGAGATGTGAGAGAAACAACTCTGCAGATACCGTTTTCTTCAGTGAAGAAAGAAGGAGAGGAGGTGCTCCAGGTGCTGGAGCAGAGATTCCCCTGCAGCCCGTGGTGCAGCCCCTGCTGAGGCAGCTGTGCCCCTGCAGCCATGGAGTGTAACGGGGGAGCTGAGATACTCCTGCAGCCCATGGAGGACCCCACACCAGAGCAAGTGGATGAACCTGAAGGAGTCTGTGACCCTGTGGGAAGCCCACGCTGGAGCAGGCTCCTGATGGGACCTATGGCCCCATGGAGAGAGAAGGCCAGGCTGGAGCAGGTTTGTTGGCAGGACTTGTGACCCCACTGGGGAGCTACATTGGAGCAGTCTGTTCCTGAAAGACTGAACCCTTTGGAAGGGGCCTATGATGGACCAGTTTGTGCAGAACTGCAGCCAGTGGAGAGGACCCATGCTGGAGAAGTTCATGGAGAACTGTCTGCCATAGTAGGGACCCCACGCTGGAGCAGGGGAAGAGTGTGAGGAGCCCTCCTCTGAGGAGGAAGGAACAGCAGAAATAACATGTGATGAACTGACCACAACCCCCATTCCTTGTCCCTGTCCGCCTCTCGGGGGGCAGGAGGTAGAGAATTCAGGAGTGAAGTTGAGTGGGTGGAAGATGTTTCAAGGTTGGTTTTATTTCTCATTACCCTACTCTGATTTGAGTGGTAATAAATTAAATTAATTTCCCCAAGTCAAGTCTGTTTTGCCTGTCATGGTAATTGGTGAGTGATTTCCCTGTCCTTATCTCGACCCATGAGCCTTTTGTCCTATTTTTCTTGCCCTCTCCAGATGAGGAGGGGGAGTGATAGAGAGGCTTGGTGGGCATCTGGCATCCAGCCAAAATCAACTGACCACAGGGAAAAATAGCAAATATAATTAAACTTGAGATAGAGTATACTGGCCTGTGCAGTAATTCAGCTAAAAGGTGCATGCTCTTTGGACACTGAGCATGCCCAGTACAGACTGAATCCTCAGCATCAGAGAATTAATATTTTTCAGAGGTTAGACTGGCCTTATTTGAATGAAGTTTTGCAGACATCACAAACTCTCAGAACACAATAATAATCCTGAGGCTACATCCAAAATTTCAGTCAAAATATTTATTATTTGCCTAATTCTGGAAGAACTAAGGAAGTGTGAAATACTGGAGAATGATTATTTGAGGAAGTAATTCAAAGTTTGACAATCCTAAAAGGATGCAAAGAATTTTGTCTTAGTAATGGAATTCATTAAATAATTATCATGGTATGATAATTTCATTTTTACTTGGGCAGTTAATAGTACCTTTTTATTATCTTGTGTGTGCACATATGTGTGTGTGTATTTCACTAGGTCCTGGAGATATCAACTGAGATTGTAAACTCATGGTAGTTGATGTAACTGACACAAAATAGTCACAGGGTCCAAAACCTGAAGAGACATGAGTGATCTGTCCCTTTCCTCAGTCTACAGATTGGAAAGATGGATGATCCATAGAAGTTACATTCTCACGTGTCTGCTAAATTACAAAAGTGATCCTATTTCTCCTTAGACCCATTACACTGCTGTAACCTCAGGCATGCTTTTCCTCCCATAACTGCTTTCAGTCCTTTCTCTCAGAAATCCTCAATCCAAGGCTCATCAAATGCCAGTAATTTTCAAACAATCCCCAATGTAATCAGAAAGAAAGCAAACTTCAATGACTTTGTCCACCTCATGTCACTTCAGTCTTAGACTTCCCTGGGAAATTCGGTCAGTAACCAGATTAAAATAAACATTTAAGCATTTTGAAAATGTCATTGCAGTTCTAGTTTTTCAAAATTCTTGTCATATTCTTGGTTTATAATATAATTGACATGACATGGTCATGTTTTGTTAAGTTGGCCTTGCTGAGGAGGTATGCAGTTTAGAAGCTTGGGAGAAGGTTAAGAGGCTACAAGAGGTTATTTCTGAATGTATAAAGGTCATTATTTGTCCTTTAATAAGCAGCATGATCCAGCTTCTGGATCATGGAAAAGCATTGATTTCCTGGCAGGAGAACCAGGAAAAATGCAGAAGAGGGGGCAGAATGAGTGTGTTTGGTAAGCAGAATGGAGATTTCCCAGAGAGGTCACCCAGTGCAAGGACTGCAAGTCAGGCTATTGGAAGGCCATGAGAAAGTGGTGTAGCTATAGCTTCTCCTGATACAGTAAGATACAAGGGATGGCATGTATCTGCCAAGGACCTGTAGAGCTATACTTATTGATGAGTAAAGGCAAACTACATCAAATATTTGTGTTGTCTTTTTGTTCCCTTTGACCTTAATTCTTTTGAGACCATTTTTAGAAAGCTTAGTCATTGTGTGGTGTTAGCAGTACATTTCCTGGGAGTTCTGGGACTTTCTGGGTGTTACAACCTTAAGTGTTTCTGAGGGGGAAGTGTTTTATTTTTGAAGCATCTTTAAGCAGTCAAGTCAGTATTCTGTTTTTGAACCAAATCTACTCTCGTGTCAACATGAAGCTATTCCGGCAATATTATATCATTTTCTCTTCTTTGCTTTAAACATTCTTCATGACAATGGTAACTTGCCTGCTGCAGAAGAGAGAAGTTATGTTTCATTGGATGGAGTTTTGAAGAAGCAGCAAGAAAAATGTAATCGTCAAGATAAAAACTAAACATGGTTAAATGTTGCCAAGTTTATTTCACTGTAACTATATATGTATGTTATGCATTTTAAATCCTCATGATTTGATGTCAGAGGAAACTGATGACAGAAAGTTACAAGATAGGAGTGTTATTCTTATACAGGGAGTTCTACCCCCAAACAACTGCTAGGAAAGAGTCAGTTTCAGACATACGAGACTATTGTAGAAGTTCTGTATTTATATACAGCAATATACTGTGAACAGATGCAGAATATTTTAGTGAATCTTGTCTCTGATCTAGATTTTCATCCAGGGAAGACAAAATTATCAAATTATAGAATAATTTAGTTTGGACAAGGCCACAACAGGTCATCTGACAATAGGAAGCAGGGCTACCTGGATCAATCATGTAAAATCAGAGGATAGAACAGTTAAAGAATAAGGTTATACTGGTTTTATAACTTGGTAAATTGCTTTAGTACATTTGAAGAGAAGGAAAAGAGAAGCCTTGATAGAATGGCAGTTTAATGAACAGTTAAATGTGTGTGATTGAACAAACTGAAATATTGACTTCTGAAACAGAGCCTTCAGTGCAGTGTTTACTACATAGCCAGCAAAAATCCTATTTTGAGTGAACTGGAATTGCCAACTAATTATTGCTGTAAAGACATAGGCTCTAATTTCAACACCAAGGATGTTAACATAATTTTTTTGAAACATACTGCATTTTACAGAAACTGTATTTTAGATAGCTAAAATTTTCTTTACAGTCCAATTATATTAATGTTTTAAATGCTATTTCAAATCTGCTTGGCAGTATGTCTTTAATTTGTTGTGTGTTCTTTTGCAGAGGTGACTTTAAATGTACAGAACTTTCACTGACTACCACAAGTTTTGTCTGGTATAAGAGGATAGAAATAAGGTCCATAATTAAACGTTAAATGTAAAAGCATTTCTGGCATTATTACAGTTCTCAGAGACATTCAGAGCTGTGGATTTTTAAGGAGAAGATACATTGCTAAAATCCTCTCCTTAGATGAAACAAGATAAATCTTTCATACAGAATTTCTGAAGACTCTTATTCTATCTTTTTTTTTTTTTTTTTCCTCTTAGCAAACTCAAGCTCGGGCAGTTTTGACTGACTGGCCATTTCATTTATTTAAAATGATATCTCAAATTCTAATATTGAACATGTAGCTACTAACAAGTTTGATATGACTGTTCTTTAGAAGTCATAAACCATATAGGAAAGCATGCTCATGGCTGCAGATGCACATAATGTGTATTGTTGTTCAAAGGGAGCCAGCACAGTGTTTGCATTGAATTTCTGAAAGGCTGCTTGAAAATATTCTCAGTGGGAGAGTTTTTTTTCCTCCTTGTCTGAAACCTGTGTGAATAACTGTATGTATTTCAGTACGAGAAGCAGGGAAGGCTGATCATGGGGCAAAGAAGGGAATCTCAAGCAAGACTTAGGATTGGTCATGCTGATATATTTTTTTCATTGCAGATTGTTTGTATTAAGGTGTCAAGAATTTTTAATATGCGTTAAGACGAGCTGTGTGCCTGCTTACTGTCTGTTCAGTCAGATTGGACTTGTATGGTTTTGGTATGTGTTTTTATTATAAGACAGCTGGGCTTCTAAAATCTGCAGCTGAAATTTCTGTAATCAGTGGAATAGTATGTTATTTTTCACAACTTCATGCTGTATTTCACAGGAAAGCTGTGCTGCTTACACATTTTATTGAGGTATAGATGCAAGAACAGATAGATGTGCATAAGAGGAGTTAGTTACTTTCTGAAGCCAAAACCTTAGGGGTGAGTGCTGTTTGGCCTCAATGACTGTAAACTGCCCTATCAATGTAAAAGAACCATTTGAATTATTTCTTTTATTTTGATATGCTAAGTTTGTGGGTTTTCTTGTTTGGTTTTTTTTTTTTTAAAGATAGTGACTGAAATATAAAACAAACCAGGCTGTGATTGTCAGTACCATGCTAGTAAACATAACTGAATCCTCCTTTTTTAGAAAAAATAAAGGGCCCAGAAAAGGTTAAGTATCATCTGAGGAAGTCATGGTTAGAAAATCTCAGCAAGAAGCCTGATTGGTTTTATAGGCCAATAAAAGCAAAAGTTACCTTAATATTAATGTCTTTTCTGGAAAAGAAGGTGGGATATACATGCATGAAGCCATGAGATAGACAAGTTCAGATATTGTGGCCTTTCCTGCTTTACAGATGTTTCTGTCAGCGCATCACTTTTATCCTCTTGTTGTCCATGGTGGAAACCCTGAGTAGAACAGTACAGTGGGCCTACAGGTCTTCTACATCTCTGTTATGGAGGTATGTGGACTCTACTACTTCTGACTCACAAATACGGACAGGAATGAGTGCATCAGTACTTCTGTGTTAATGATGGTTAATTTGGTTGTCACCTTTCATGAGATGGTACTTCATGTTGGTACTTCAGGTTGGGACTGGACCTACGGCTGTGTAAGAATTGGGTTTTTTTGCTCAGGTGGGCACCATGAACAAAACAGACTTGGGGAATTTTTACTTAAGGTATTGCCCATTAACAGAAACTTCTGATCACCATTTTGCATGTTAAGAACATAAACATCTTTCTTCCCCTGTTACCCAGGCTTAACTTCAGCCAAACACCTATTCTTCCCTCTTCCTAGTCTCAGCTTCTCTTATTTTCATTGATGGTTGCACTTGGTCTGTATAAGTTCCTCCAGTGAGGTAAGGAGTGGTGCTAGAGCTGTGTGTGCAGATTTTGGTCTGTAGCTCTGAGCTTCTCACTGTACTTCTGCTGCTGCTCTTTTAATTGCCACTCCTGCCCCTGAGTAGGTTGTCTGTGCACTGGAGCATCCGTTGTCTTGATGGGGCATGTGGCAGTGGGGGGACCTGCTGTCAAACACACACATATTAGTGTGTACTGTTGAAGGTGTTCATTTTATTGGATACTTAAAATGTTCATTTAGTGTCAGTGGGGAATGGCTCCTCAGGCCAGTTAGAGACTAGTCTGCAAGAGAAATGATCGGAGTTCTGCTCCCCATCCTGGCTAAAGTCTAACTATTTTACTTTACAGATTAGGACAGCTTCAGCAGAGGAGGCTGAAACAGACTTAGCCTGAGTAATTCCTGAAAATATGCCTGAAAGGGTAAAAGGCCTTGATCAAGGCACAAGTCTGGGACTGAATTCAGAGTTGAGACACTGAATTCAGACACAAGCGATTTGATCTGAAATCTTCCCCATCCCATGTGAATGCTTTCTCATCCAGCTAGTTAACAAAGTGCTGTCAGTCACCACCGTGAGTGTGTATCAGCAAGGAGCCTAATCCTATCACTCAATGTGCTTTTAGTTCAACTATTGGATTTTGGTGCCAGGTGGTCTAATCAAGTGGGAATAACATCCCTTGCCCTGGACAGAATATTTCAGAAATTCCAATGACACAAGACTACAGTCATGTAGGTACATTTTGAGCCAAGAAGAGATGTGTTAGTGTTTCCAGCCACTTCCAACATGAGTTGGGTGTCTTGCTGTGGTATTCTGAGATGCAGCATTGATCCTAAAAGCTTAAAATCCTGTTTTAACCACTAAAGGGCATACTTTCATATTGAAAGAGAAACTACAAAAGACTATGGAAGAATAGGGTCCTTTTGAGGAGGCCTGGTGACAAAGTGTTCATGGTTCCAGATATTTCTTGATTAGAAGAGCCTCATGATTTCCCTTTTTCCTGGTAAGATATTGTATCAAACATAACAGATTGAAATAAGTTGCTGAAGATTTAATTTATTTCATCACCTGTAGAAATATCTGGCAAAGATTTTTGTGTGTGGGTATGTTCATAGGAGCTGTTTTGCATTTCTTAATATTTCCAGCTTATAAACATAACTAGAAAGAGAAATAAAATGTCAATGTCCAGAACATTGTCGAAGTTGTAGTTCAGTGCACTGGGACCATGCGTGCATCTTCTCTTTGTTGACTGGGACAGTGTAAATTTGTGATTATTTCTGATATGTTGCAGTGATCTATATTTTTAACTTGTTTCTCAGAACATTTGTTTCTCTTCTTTTGGCTTACTGTGCCAAGACTTCTTTCTTTTTCTCTTGATCTTAGTAGTATATACCTGTTCTGACTGAGCTGCATTTAAAAAATGTTACCTGTTATGTTCAAGCCACTCACAAACAGAGTGGTCTGTTATAGTTACTTTTATTCTTACGGTAGATACACACTTAAGGTAATTGTATCCTTTGCTCAGTGCTTATGAGCTTCCTTTGATTGGATTTGCAAGTGCTGAACCCTGTTTCTGAGAGAGGTAGGCATTAAGCCACTCACTTAATTCTGCTGAAATCTATGGGACTACCTATGTCCATAAGGTTAAGGCATGTGATTCAGTGTTTTGCTGGACTGGGGTCAGAAAGCTCAGTGCTTTGCAGCCTGGCTTACTAAGCACTGGTAATGCAATTTTAAAATCTTAATTTAAAGCTTAGCTGGACAAGGCAATATTTCTATCAGGTAATGTGATCTGCTTGTGATCCTCTCTTCAGTTTCCAGTGTTATGTTAGCTTCTGTAGAGACATAAATGTATCAGAGCCACTTGCATAGTAACTGAAGGCCACCCAAGTCATAGGGTAATATGTTGATAATGCATTTGGCTAACAGATTTAACTTTGGTTTTTAGGATAAATCCTAACTGTGTATCATGTACAAACACAAACATGTCTGATGCCCAGCATGACTCATGTTTAGTTATTAATACAATCCTGGAGATAAGGTATTTGACAAGAACATGCTTTTATGCATGCTGAAACTTAAGACGGTTACATAATACCAGGAGTAGCAAACAACTTTTTCAAAGTCTCGTGGAAACCATTCAGGAGTGGGAACTGAATGCCACTTACATTATCACCTATAAGGAGCCAAACAATGAGGCATTGTAGACTTGCAGGCTGTGTTCAGAACAGGAGGTTTGCATCAGCCAGTAGGTAAGCTCAGTCAGGCTAAATCCTGCCAGGTGGGATATGTCTTAACAAAGCCATTAAGTGTATTTTACACGTTAGTCAAAACTTTTGCAGGGAATGTTCATGGGATGAACAAAGAAGGATGCAGTGAACCTAAGTAGTAAAGATCATAGCAATAGTTGGGCAGATAGTAGTCTTTTACTCACTGGTCTCAGGACAGTTTGCCATGTAAGTAATTGTTTTTATGTGCATTTTACAGGCCTGAAAACAAAGAAGTTAGGGGCTGTGCTCAAAGGGAACAGTAACACTTTAAGTTAAGGAAGGAAGATGCTAGAGAGGTAGAGAGGGAGTGCTAAAAATGCTTTTTTTTGACTGCAGTGTTTTTATGGGGGAAAAGAATTCTGATAAACCTTGTTTTGCATGATTACTGATGTTGCAATTTACCAACTTTACGTCACAGTACAGGAGTACTGGTAAGAGTTTATTTCTACAATTCTCCTAGGCGTTTCTAACGAAGCTCTATTTTTTCATGAACAATTAATTGAGAAACTGTGAGGAAAAAACGCAATGAACAGGACCAGTGAACAAAGATCTTCCCTTTGCCTGGTTACATCTAACACTTAAATCCAGTCTCTTCCTACTGTTTTTAAGAGTCAGAAGAGACAAGGTGGATCTGACTATATAGAAGCCCTTCCCTGAGTGAGGAACCTTCTGGAAAATGTCTACGATGTCCTTTGAAGAAACCACAAGAGAGGTGGTGTCCTGGTTAACGATAAATGGCTACAACTGATAGTTCTAATTATAGTCTAATAGCATTCTAATAACAGTACTTTTCAAGAATACAAAATCAGAAAGCTTTGTGTGTCCTGGTAGCCTCTAAATAAGCAGAACTTTTGTAAAAAATGATGTAGGAGAAAACGTGTGGAATCAACATATCCTCCCTTTTGCTCTGTACACCTTCAGGTAAAATAAATTCCTTTCGACTTAACAAGGATACAGACAGCTGTTGTTCAGACTGGAACAGTGATTTGGTGAAGGAGTCAGAATTTTAACGTTTGGAGCCTCTCTTGTTTTGGTGGAATAGCTCCTTCAGGCACTTCCTGAAGAGGATAGAGGCGGAGCACCACTGAATAATACCTGCAGTACTCTTCAGGAAGTTCTGCGTGAAAGAAGCTCCATCTCTCTTCCTGGCAGAACTGACAGTAAAGGTTTTCATCTTGAATTTATTTCCCAGTGGCAGGTAGCTTTTACCTTCTAAAGAGAGCAGATTACATTCAATAAAAACCATGTTCAGAAATGTTGACAAGGAAGAAGGATCCAACCTGCTGAAGTTTTACAGATGTGTTGATATCCATGTGCATCCCTCGCACATTGCAAGGCTGGAAGTTACACATAATAAACACCAGATTGTCCTTCAGTGATGTGATCCCAATGAAACTTTTTCTACTCATATTTATTCAATGGAATATTAGGGCATTATTTCTTTACAGTGACATTGGCTCTGTAATTTGAATCTAATTATGGTAAATCATATCACTCTTTGCAAGTAAGATTTTATAGTTCTCTCTTTACAGGGCAGCACAAGTCAGGCGTTACACAGCTATATGTGATAAAACCATGTGCAGAATTTGATACCCTGATTTTTAGTTCTGTGTGCTTATGTAGCTATTCTTCAGCAGTACCTCCACAAAGAAGAAGAGTGGGAAAAGTTGTGGGTAGGGTTGTTCATTCATTTCAGTAAAGATTCTGCCATACCAAATACAGGACTTGTCAGTCTTTAACACGACATAATGTAAGGGAATTTCCAATACATGTTTGTTTCTGTTTCTTTTACTTTCACAGGTTCTTCAGGGAAATTTTTTTCTTTAAAATTCTCAGGATGGCAGAAGAGTCCTTGGTGACAGGAAATTATAAGAGCCATAGTACAAATTCATATGTAACAAAGTTTGAAAATAGTTTTTGTATTGCAACACTTAAACGTTATGGAAGTTAGGAAGGTCCAAATGGGACAGCGAAACCAAGCTAACATCCATTTCAGAAGAACAGTAGCATCTCTCATTTCAAGGAACATATGAATTTAGATCCAGATTGGGACTTATATCTAACTCTAGCTGTAAACTTTCTCAAATAGTTGTCTGTTATTTCTGTGGATCCATAAATCATCATTGCTGTACAAGTATAAAGCAAAATTATTACAAACCTCAACAGGAACAATGAAATTTAGACTCCAGTCTGACAAAATGAACCCCCTACAAGATGCTGCTTGAGGGGTCTGAGAGAATTTATCCATGAAGTTAGAACTAGAACTCAAAATTCTTATGTTTCACATACAGTCTAAATATTTATGCAGCATGTAGGCATTGTGGACACCAGGATTCCTACAGTACAGTAGGGAGGGCCAAAAAGTCCACTACTTTAGACTGGATTTAAAATCTGAATTGGTTAATAGTAAAATATTTCACAAGAGGTCATAATCTCAAATTTCTTCTGGTATAGTCTATTTGAGTCCCCTTATTAACTCAGCCAGGATGACCCTTCAGGTTTTTATTCCCTGAAGGCCTCCCATAATGTGAAATGAGGCCAAGTTATTTTTCTCAGCTGTGGTCCAGGTTTTTTTCAGTTTTGAGGAACAGATCCTAGT
>VZTO01002320.1:4918-16470 GCA_013400615.1 Syrrhaptes paradoxus
TTGGATGCCCAAGTGCCAAAACAGGTGACTCGAACATCAGCTTTGGTCCCAAACCCATGGCAGCCAGACAGACACCCCCTTCTACCCCCCGGAGCTGGAGAGCACCAGAAGCCGGGAAAGACTTTGGTTCTAAAGCATCTGAGGCCACACAGGTTAACCCAAGGCAGCTGCTGGGGAGGTTTCTCTGTTTCTGCACACAGGTAATTAGGTGCTCATCTCTCATCTCAAGAGTTAACCAGCCGCAAGCGGGGAGCCCGGCGACAAGCACAAGGCAGAGTTATTCACCATCAAATTGTTGGTTTCAAGGGATTGTTTAAAAAAAATAAATTCAAAAGTGCTCAGAGTGTCACCTACAGATTTTGACAGCAATACCTTGGTTTTTAAATACCGTGTGCATGAAAGCTCCCCCAGAGCCATCTCTTGTACCTTATAATAGCATTCACCAGGGGATCCTCCTAATGCGGGGTTTGAATCCGTCGCTGTTGAACACACCTGACTCTGGCTCACAGGGAGGAGTTCACCTCATTCAGGTGAACACACCCGTGAGCTGCTGCTCAGCGAGATGATTACGGTCCTCAGCACTGATCCGAAAGCTCTGATCATACCCAAGAGGAGAGAGAGACTTCCCCAAACCGGGCACAGACCTGGCTCGCAGATGCTGTCCTAAGGAGAGCCACAGGCTTGCCAACTGGTTTCGAGCGAAGGAACGAAGAAACCCGAGTCTCTGCTGCAGTTTATATTTAATTAGAGGAAAGGCAGCTTACGCAGCAGTTTCGGAAACATATTGTCTTACAGCATATTGGGTATTTGTATCTTAACAGCCCGACATCGATTTCTTTTATGTAAAGGAAGAGGGGGGGAAGAGAATGGCGTGCCCTAAGTTGTGTTAGCTCCAAAGAGACGCCTGTACCACTTGGACTAATGTTTAGAGTAATCAAAGGCGTGAACTCATGTATTATGTATGGGAACGAGAGTTTTCAGTCTTCTGCAAAAAGGAATCTCCAGCGTTTGGTATTTTGTTAGCAGCCTGGCACCATATGGCTCTCCCCTGCTGATATTCTTTCACACCAGAACTTTATGTTCAGATGCTTTAGTTAATATTTTACCCAGCAAGCATAAACAAGATGCAAAGATTGCAGTCGACAGCAACCTTCTCCTAAACCGTATACCCATGGTAATAGCAAAGGCTTCTTTCAGCAAGTAGTTACTGAACACATGCCTGGGGTTTTTTTGGGTTTTTTTTGTTTTTTTTTCTTCCTTAAGTGTCCAGGCTGGACCATTTACTTTAACTGCCTTAGCATGAAATATAAAACAAGAAGCAAACCCAACAAAGACATTTTCACTCCCTTCCTACTCCATTTTCTGGCCGGTCCAAGGCAGCGCTGGATGTGCGCAGGTGCCGCACACACCCGAGCTGTATTTGTGTCTCTCCTGCTTTTTTTAGTTTCAGACCAGATTTTATCTCAGGAAGGTAGAGTTGCCTCTTCTCCACTCCTGAAGCAGGGATGGAGCTCCAGGCAAAGCTCAAAACCCCACTCAGAAGCCTCAACCCAGCACTACCAGTCCAAGCAAGACCAACAATACAAAGCATCCAACCCAACTGGCTTCACCAAGACTTGTGATTCTCCCCACGCTGCCCCAGGTTAGACACAGAATCACTCTGGAAAACTGCAGCTTGGAGATTTGGCTCTAAATATTACATTTAGATTTCCTCCTTCCCCCCCCCCCCCCCCCCCCCCCCCCCCCTCCNATTCTTTAATATTCTTAAAACAAATAGGACCTAACAGATGTCTTTCGGCCTGCACTCTTATTAATGAGAATATTGTAAGAATGGAAATCAGGTCACAAATGTTTAATACTTTGTTTAAAAAGTCTTCAGCTTCTTTAAAGAGTTTCACTAATCCCAACATGACAGATGTACAAGGCAGTTTTGCTCGGGGCAGATTAAAATTCTCGCTCTGATTTGCTCTTTCATTTGGGCTGATTAAAATAACATTGCAATTTTTTTTTAATGTGCTGACTTCAAAATAAAAAAGGAAAGAATAAAAAGTGACCAGTAAAGGCCAGCATGATCACAATAAAAGCAAACTTATTGTCGTTAAGATAAAAAAGTGAGACAAAAGGAACCAAGGGGCAGCCAGCCCATGCCCAGGTTAGCATTAAAGCTCTGTGTTACAGATAAAAGAGGGACCCTTCCAAACTATGTTTTTTTCCATTTGAAAGTGTTTATTAATCTATTCTCTCTGAAGCAAAAAGTTCAATGAAAGACAAAGATCAAAAGTATTTTAATTCAGGTGAAAACTATATTATTTTATCTTTTTTTTTTTTTTAACCAAACCAAAATGAAAAGCAGAGCATTACAGAGTGCGTCAATTCTGCTGTAAGACTGACACTTGCTGGGAACAACCCACTGGCAGGACAAGGTGATCTCAACCACCCTTTCCTCAAACAAACTGTGCCTGGAAATTCCCTGTTTCCTTTCCTGACTCCTCTCACACCAGACCACCCTCCCCTGGATGAGCTTTCACAGCTAACTTCATTTCCTCACTGCTAGAGAACACACCAGTGTCTGAGTCACGTACGAACCCGTGCATGGCCACCGATGCCAAGGATGCTCAGAGCGGATCAGTGGGTTGGTGGGATGCAGCCCCGGCCACACTTGCAGCCCATCTCCTCTCCTGGTGCTCATCCACGAACAACCTGGAGCCACGTGTGCCTTTACCCTCTTGGGTCTGCCCAAAAGTAGCCACAGCTCCCAGTGCCAGGTCCCCCCAGGGCACTGCTGGACCAGTTTCATACTGGGATTGTCTCACCAAAGGCTCCTGAAGCAGATGGAGGCACTGCTTTAAAAGACCCAATGATGCTCCAAATACAGTCCCACACAGGGCAAAATCCTGTTCGAAGGGACCAGGATTTCCCACTAAGGCTCTCAGGCTGTTAGTCTGGACTTTTGTGGCCCAGAAAGCTTCTCTGCCTCTCCATCCCCACCAGCAAAACCCCAGCAGGGCCTCACAGAAGTGTTGGGACGAACTTTCAGAAATTCCACAGACGAACTTGCCAAGAGGGGAAACTTGCTTCCTCCAAATACACACACACACACACACAGAGCCCTTTAGTGAAAATATCTGCAGGGAGTGAGGGGATGACAGATTTCCCTCCCATCTCTGAAGGAAGCAGAGGCGATGCCCCAGCCCTCCTCTTTGGCATTGTTCATGACCTGGTTCCCAGATCACGGAGCAGAAATCTCGGGTAAATTCATTTCACTCTAAAAGCAAGGTGGTTTGAGGCATTTCTCCTGCCCCAGAAGCTTTTCACATCATGTGCTTATCACCCCACTTCCCTATCCACACCACAATCTCCTCTCCAAGCGCTAGACAGTGGGCCGTGTTTCTGCTTTGCAAAGGTAAACAGGTTCAGATGCAATACAGGATATTTTAAGATGGGAGGTTTCGCACAAGCCAGCCTTAAGAACATCAGAAATACCAGGGGACTCTGCATCACACACCGGGGGAGACCAACACTGGTACGCAGGTGGTGGAGTTATTCTTCTTAGAAACCAGTAAAACCCAGGAGAAAGGTGGGAAGAGTCAGGATTCCTGACAGCAACTTCTGCCCTGTCAAACCTCAGGAATACTGGGAACCGAGAGGATGGGCAGGAGTTAATCCCAGCCTGCTGGTCCCTTTCACACAGCCGCTGTAGGGCTACCTCCCCAAAAAACAAATGAACCTGGGGTCTGGGGCCACCTTAGCCTCCCTCCTGGGTGTCAGCATCCCTGTCTGCACAGCCGGGGAGTAAACAGCATTTGCACAACAAATAACGCGAAGAGGGGATTTCTCAGGGAAAGAAACACACGGTGGTGTATCCCTAGCTCTAAGTTTACAGCGTGGATCCTCCACCCTCCGCTCCTGCGTATGAGAAAGAGGAACAGCTCTAAAGTGATGACGGGAGATGTCCTTTGTCATTAAGGAAAGAGCTCTAGCATCTGAGCTGTACAGTTCACGGCTGTAAAACTGAGTCCTTCCCATTCACAAACTGCCACACACACACACAAAGCAAAGGGGAGACCGGGTCTTGCCCCCCACTTTGCCATTAAACTCTCCCATCTGACTTCCCAGCGGTACCGCGATGCTTCACCCACCTCCCTCCCCTTCCCATGGCTGATTTCACATTTTCTGGGAAGCCCAGCCCAGCCGTGGCGATTTCCCCACACACACTCCGGACTTTACAGTAAACCTGCCGCTTTCCCCTCCTCGCTCTGCTCTCAGGGGCAGAGGGTCCCGCTAAACTTTCGAGTGGGGTGGACGCCAGCACCCTTTGCGAAATAAACACCCCAGGGTTTCACAAGGAGGGGTCTATCTCTTCCTGGACAAGGAGCTAGGGACCATTTTACATTGCACACATTTGGGGGGCTCAGGAGTACAAATTCACCTGCCCCCCTCAAGCCCTGATGCAGAACCACGGAGGGATTTGGGGGAAGGAGGAGAGTTTCGATTCCTGAGCTCCGAAAGCTGTGTAATTCAGCCCGTGCAGGGTGTTTTGCTGACTTGGGGTGTGCTGTTCCCCCAAAAAGCCCAAGATAAGCACCACGCCCGATCACAAAGCCAAGTTTGGAGGCAAGACCCCAAAGCCCAGGCTTGCGGGGGGGTGGGAGGGGGGAAGTTTAGCGCTGTCTGATAAAATGGCAGCTGCTCTGACGCCGACCTACGTCTTGCAAAGTCAGCCCTGCCCTCATCATCTGACTGCCAGGAACCGCTGCCCGCCCCCCCGGGGCTCTGCGGGACGGGACTCGAGGGGACAGGGGGACACAGAGCCGGAACTTCGCCTCCCCATGCCCACCGTCCCTGCCCGCAGTTTACGACTTCGGGTTGTTGGGATAAGTCCCGGCCCAGCTGGGTTAGTCGCCGGCCTAATGACTTCCCCCAGCCCCCGGCCGGGAGGCACCTGGGCTCTGTGCCCCCCCCTTCTCTCCCACCCCAGCCCGAGGCCATTAAACCCACAACAGCTCGGCTCTACAAAACAAAAGCCGGGGGAAGTGGGGGGACCGCCGCCTCGACCCCCAGGCTGCTCTCCCCCTGCTCCGTGTCGCCCCTGCTTTGGGGACAAGGATGAGCCCCGGGGCAAGGGGACCGGGCACAGAGTGTCAGCACGGACGGGGTGAGGGGACAAAGAGGGGAGGTCTGGGCTCTTCAGGAGAGGGGGTTCTAGCCCACTTCCAGCCCAGCGTTTGCCCAAAGGGGAAGGGACACCCCTGTTGCAAAGCCACCAACGCCACCCTTGGCACTGACCTTAAGGACTGTCCCGCAGCGCGACATCCCTCCAGCCGGGCCGGGGGCTGCGCCGGGCCAAGCCCCGGGGGTCCCCCTTACAGGGGCTCCCAGGAGGGGGGGGGGCCTACATTTCTGAGTTTCCTACAATACGAGGTGTCCCCACTGTCGCGGCTCCCCCCGAGGGCTGCCGCGGGCCGACGGCCACCCTGGGAGGGGGGCGGATTCCTGGATCCTCGCTCGGGGCTGCGCGGGGGACAAGCGGCTCTGTCCCCCCCCAGACCCCTCCTCGACGGGACCCCCGGGAAGCTGCCACCCCCGGGGGACGGTGCCCCTCGCTGTACCGGCAACCGGGACAGACCCGGACCCGCCGCTCCGGGTACACGGACCCCAACTCCGGCAAGACACAAGGGAAAGCTCCCGTCTGCTTTCTGGGAAGGGATAAACCCAACTTTCAGGAGTTTTCCTGTTCTTCTCGCCTTTGGGATCCCACAGATCCCTAACCACTTGCAAAAAAGAAAAAAAAATAAAAAGGAAAAACTGTGCAAAGAAAATAAGTTATCCTTGGTTTTCCCGAGTCAGGAGAAAAGAGGGAAAGGAAGGGAAGAGGGCAGGCAGGTTTGAGGGAGAAAGAGCTGGAGGGGAGAAGTTGTGGCCGGTTTCTCGGGACGCAGCACAGGCGATGGTTTGCGCTTTGCAACACGCGCCTGCTCCAATCTGCGCCGCTCGGGAACAATAAACAGGATCATACAAAGAAGTGGAAAGGCGGCATCTTTGCTTCTGGTTTCTATGACAGCATCAAGAGACAAACCAACTATAAACTCTAATTCCTGGATTCCTCCTTCCCCCCCCCCAACTCTCTTTTGTCTGCCATTAATTAAAGTGGCCATATGGAAAAGGCTGATAATAACAGCAGATGAGCCAACGAGAGAGAGGGAAAGGAAAAGAAAAGAAAAAAAATAACTAAAAGTAGCGGCAGGGCGATGGCGAGGATTTAGTCCGGGCTTTCTGCACTTGTTTTCAGCGGCTGCTCGGAGCGAGGGGGCTCAACAATAGCGGGAGGAGAGCGGAGCACCGTGTGCGGCTGCCCCCCCCCCTCCCCGCACACTGCCAGGCCGGGGGGAGCGGAGGGCAGTCCACCCCTTCCCCTGCCCCGGCAGCTCAGCTCCGGGGAGCCTCGCACACCCCAAGCCTCCTGCTCCGATGGGGCTGTTCCCCACGACCTGCCCCTTTGTGTGGGGAAGCCTCGGAGGATGCTGAGCCCCCCGCTTTGGGGCCGCCTCCCCGAGGAGGGTCGGTCCTATCCGCCGGCAAACTGCGCCCTAAACTCAGCCTAACTCGGCAGGGTCGATCCCAGCGCAAAAATATCCTCGGGCATCACCTCCCTTCCCTTCGCCTTCCCCCCCAAATTACCCACAAAACAAGAACAGCAGCAACGAGAAAAAAAAAGCAAAACAAAACAAAAACAAACTTTGCTAAAATTGATAAAGAGATTAGCCAAGCAAAGCCTCTTCCGAGCCAGCTAAAAATAAGAACCCGCAGATTTCTGTCGTGGTCAATGTAGAGAGAGAAATCCACAAACATGGCACACTTCCCTTGTTCCTCGCTGCTATAAATAGAGAACTCTAAAGTAGTCAATATTGGAAGGGGGGGAGAAAAAGAGAAAGAAAAAAAAAAAGTCTGCCAGTGGCAAGAGCGAGCACCCGGCTGGCGACCTGAGGTGGCGAACGCCAGCCCTCCGCACACGCGTCCACCCCCCCCCACCCACCCCCCCTGCGGGGCGCGGAGCTCCCCAAAGACCGAGGGGGACCAAAGTGCGGACTTGGGCTGGAGTTTTTGTAGTAAAGGGGTTGGGATGGGGGAGTTGGGGGGGTTTAGAGCCCGGAGAGGGACGCGCAGAGCCCCGGCCCCCGCCCCGCGGCATCAGCACCTCCGAGAGCTCCGCGGCCGCGGAAGCCGCCGCCGCCGGCGCAAACTCCTCCCGGCGCCCGGGAGCGTCTTCTGCTAACACCGCTCCCCTCCGGATAAACATCCACCGATCTCGCGGTCCACAAACCCGGCAAGCATCCTCTTCCAGAAATATTCAGAAAGTTTCCTGGCTGAATGCGATGTTGTGCTTTTTCCCCTTTTTTTTTTTTTAATAATCTTCTCCTTTCTCGTCTTATTCAACCTTTTCAGTCAGAAGCGTAACATGTCCACTAGCGTCTCGCAGGCAGCGAGAGAACGAGCGAGCAAAGATGGACCTAGGAGCATGGTGATCATCATAAAAATCCCCTCGGTTCTCCAGTGCAATTTTCAAAACAACAACCCAGCCTTCGTGCTCTAAAGGCGAAACGCCTGCGTCTGTTTACATCAACTGTGTGCTCCGAAAGCCTTTCCCCTCTGTCTCAATCCGAGGGAGGGAAAAAAAAAAAAAAANCTTTGCTAAAATTGATAAAGAGATTAGCCAAGCAAAGCCTCTTCCGAGCCAGCTAAAAATAAGAACCCGCAGATTTCTGTCGTGGTCAATGTAGAGAGAGAAATCCACAAACATGGCACACTTCCCTTGTTCCTCGCTGCTATAAATAGAGAACTCTAAAGTAGTCAATATTGGAAGGGGGGGAGAAAAAGAGAAAGAAAAAAAAAGTCTGCCAGTGGCAAGAGCGAGCACCCGGCTGGCGACCTGAGGTGGCGAACGCCAGCCCTCCGCACACGCGTCCACCCCCCCCCACCCACCCCCCCNAGCATTATCCGCCTTTGTCAGCGAAAGAACATAATATTGACTTACCTTTCCCCACAGCTATTGTCTGCCCCTTTGCAAAATGACATCACGGAAACCAATCATGAAATTTGCATGGGGGAGGTTGTGGGGGGAGAGTTCTTGGAGGGCAGCCCACTTCCCTACACCAGTAACACGCGTGTAAGACGGGTTGTTGGTTTCAATTAAATATCTGATACTCCTTAGTGTGTGAACTCTTAAGCCTGCTAAAGGCAATGTCTCATTTACTTAATGACCGCTCTCATTAATGGAAATGGCACAGAGGGGGCTTGCTGCGCCTTCCCTTTGTAAATACACTACCCATGAACCCTTGGGGTTGCAATATATCTGTTTACTCTCTGAGGTGAAATAAATTTACAGTATAGCATCAAAAAGAGAGAGAGAGAGAGAGAGATGGAGCTGCTGACTTGAGTGCACGGAGAGTTGGGGCTCTCCCAGCCCCGCCAGCCCCTCTCGCCTCGCACTCCCCCCACATCCCCGAGCCCCAGCAGAAGGTGACTGATTTTCCCCGAGTTGATTCATAATTAATATTCACGAGGCTCGGGGCTCCTTTGATAGCAGCAACACAAAAGGACGGCGAGAGCGACAAGCTCCGTGGCGTGTTTTCCCCCCCCGTGCATCCCAACGCGTGGTACGGCCCAATAATTCCTAATAGCAGCAAGCAGCGAGTGACAGATGCCCTGGGTTAGCACAGCTCCAGCGAAAGTACTTTACAATATTTATTGGTGGTTAGGAAGATGACCTATCACCATAAAGAACAGACTGGGAAATTTATCGCCTCTATGAACCTGGAAGTATTGCATATTAGCTGATATACATATTCAAAAGCGAGTGGTTAAAAGGTGTATAAATATTTTTTTTTCCTCCTCTTAAAAAAAAAAATAAATAAATGACACAACGTATTCCCAGCAGACATTGCCTCACCCTGGGAAGGACGGATCGTGGCTCACGCGGTTATGTTTTGGGCTTCATGATGGGAAGGAGAATAAGTCCTAAAAGAAAACGGTGACTAAAATAGTTTGGGAATTGTTTCTAAGTGAGAAAAGTGCGTGTTTTTATCATTTCCTCCTAGAAAGATCCGCACTTTCCCGGAGCTAACATCATCTTTCCTTGAAAATGTTTCTGTACTGTGGGGATCTGGCCACACCGGGAGGAGAAAGAGATTCTCTGGGAAGAGACCCCCGCACCGTGCGGCAAGGAAATTACCAAGTCCCCCCTTCTGCCCCCCGCCCGCCAGACGGGAGCATTAGCACTTGAATTGCAACTTTTCGGAAATAGCAGGGGAAACGCGGGCGTGCTGCAGCCCCACGGGGTGGGGGGGGGCGGGAGGGGGGACGGTCACCTTTCTACCCAGCACTTTTTCCTGCGCCTTCACGCCATCCCCAGCATAGCCGAGGCGATGAAGACTTTCCTGTCATCTTAATGAAGATTTCCGAAAAGATGCCGGAGCTCACAAATGGATGGAAACCCCAGGAGCCTTGAGAGAGCTGAGAGAGCAGAGACAGAGTCTGGCAGGGAAAGTTGAATCCTGCTGGGGATGCTCTCTCCTGTGGGAAACTCCAGCTCCAGAGCTGCGGGAGCACAAACTGCCCCTCTCCAGCTCCCCACCACCCTGGGCAGGTTGGGTGCAGGCAGGAAGGGGAAAAGCCTCTCAGGGTGCCCAAGGTTTCAGCCCAGCACGTTATGAGCTCTGCTGGACACTTGCCTGGCAGCATGTGCTTCAGAGAGGGCTGGGTGGAACCCTTTCACAGGATGCATGGTGAGGGAGAGTGATTTGATTTCCCATTACAGGCATTTTCTTGAGGAGAGGGTGACAGAAATACTAATTTAAAACTGTTGAGGCAGCTTTGGAGATTCTTGCGATGGCCAATTTCCATGGCTTGCAAGCCTGGTGTGCTCCTAAACCATTAACATAAAGGAGGTATTCAGCAGAGAGTACTCCTGAAAAGCCGTTTTCTATCTCCTTTGGACACACCACGAAGACAGGGATATTTTACATCCTAAACCTTTGGCATTCAGAAATTCTATTAAACTCTTATCTGCAGGCAGCAGGCCTGGTGCTACACTGCATCTCCATTGTTCTGCACCCGCGATAGAATCAAAGGGAGGGACGGGAGGACTCCGCTCCTCTCTGTTCACAATGCTGCCTGGTCCTCTGCACCGCTATTTCATTTAGAGACTTAATGCTAAAACTTCAGAAACAAAAGCACAATAGATAGGCTAGAAGGCAGGAGGGGAACATGTTTACTTCCATGTGTTTGCACATAAATTTTTGTCCACACACTGCATGTATACAAATAGACACACATATGCAAACATACCTGTGCCTGAGTGTTGGCAGAGATTAATTTTGTTATTGCTCTTGTTGTATTTATTAACACACAACGCACTATCAGGAGGCAACTGATAGCTTTGATACCATTCTACTAAGCTCTGGGTCACTAGAGGGTGTTTGGCTATTCTTTGTCCCCAAACTCCCCATCCTTCCCCTGCCTCTTCTCTCAAAACCTCCCCAAACCTCACCTGCAGTTTCTAGTTCCCACCAACTCCAGCAGCCGACAAGAATTCCCATCTCGCAGCTCCAAAATCCCTCCCCACACTCTGAACGTCTCTAAGTCAGGCTGGCCATCAAATTACCCCCCGCCCGACCCCACGCTGGAGGAGCCCGCGGGGGAAAGCGAGGGCACGCGTGGGCTGCAGCGCGGCGGCGGGTCAGCACCACGGCGGCGGACAGCTCCCGTGCCGCCCTCAGCCGTTTCCGACCCTTTTAAGCATTTTTCGACTTTTTTTTTTCCCTAATATACAAGTTCTGCAGAGTCACTTTACAGCTGTTTTCAGGGAGGAGGCAATTGTGCGATCCCAGGTGTGAAAGAGCTGCCGCGTCCCTAAAGGGAGCCGTACAGCAAAGAGGTATAAAATAAACGCTCCAATATTTTCGAATTTGGAGCTTTGTTCCAGGTGGGTCACTGTCTGCCGAGGGTCACTGTCTGCCTGTCGCCTGCAGGAGCCAATGCCAAAAGGATTTTTAAAAGTAGGTTCCCTTCACGCCACCCCCCCGTGCAATTTGGGGTTTTTTGTTTGTTTGTTTTTTAAAATAAAATCTTACTATGCTCATGTTTTCAGATCAAGTCTTTAAAGTTTGAGATTATTCAAAATAAAACTGCATTTGCTTGTGTAAATACAGGCATAAAACCGCCGCGCTGCATTTCGTGAGCTTTTCTGAGTCTGTTTCAAAGTAAATTAGATCTCCAACTTTATGCATTTGTAATTGGCACCAACTTCTCCGGTTACCAGCTGGGGGTGAAAGATTCTTTTTTTTTTTTTTTTTCCCCTTGTGACTTTCTGAAAGCTTCTATGCAGATGGGCTGGCTGCCTTAATGCCTCCGACTACAATTAGTGCTGTTGTATGCCGAATAGAAATGGCCAGCATTAATATTGTATATGGAACAGCTGAAGGGTTACGAAGAAACCTGCCCACTACAGGCCCCTGGCAGATGGAGCAACACGCACAAAAAAAAAAAAAAAAAAA
>VZTO01002320.1:16567-42705 GCA_013400615.1 Syrrhaptes paradoxus
CAAAACTTTCAATAACCCTTTGCTCACTCTCCGGCGAGCCCCTTCTCCCCGATTTGGGCGGTTACTTCCCGAAGGGGCGATGTCTTTGTCTAACCCAAATTTCGAGTTCTTTTCTCTTGAAGAACAACAATTGGAGCAATCACCATCTTTTGCAAAAGGCACCTCGCATTATCCCAAAACTTTCTCCTTTGTGCCCCGGTTAATGCAGGCACTGAAACGCACTCAGATGAACAAGCACGAACTAACTTTTTACTTAATAACACCCCCCTCGCCCTTTTATTACCCAGCAATGTGCAAGGAAGGAGAAAAAAAACAAACCGCAAAAGCAAATCACACCACCACCCCCCCCCCCCCCCAGCAGAACTGTGACCATAAGCGGCAGAAAACAGGATTTTTCTCCTCCCCCCCTCCCCTTCCCTCCGCGTCCTTTGTAATTAGGTGAAACCCGCGGTAGCGGGGACAAAGCCCCGCCGGTGCCTCGGAGCAGCAGCACCGGGCGTCGCGCACCCCCCACGCCCCCATAGCCCCTCGCAACCGAGACCGGAGCAAAGCGGGGGGAGGAAACCAGGACCTCGCTTGCTAAACGCAAACATGGGACACCTGCGCTCTGAAACACACTCAGGGAACCACTTTCCACGATAGCATTAGGGGGGAAAAAACATCCTAAAACAAGGGGAGAGTTTGGGGGTCCGCGATCCCCCCTCTCCCAGCTGACTGAGCCCCTTGGCCAAGGCGTGGCTTAGGCAGAGTTCAGTTCCTCGAGTGCTTCAGGGGGGAAACGGGGTGGGGGCACACAGGAAAACCCCCCCTACACTCTCACACCCCCCTCCCCATCCACAGGCGAACGGCTACGAACCGAGGAAAGTCCCGCAGAGCTTCATCCTTGCCGGGTAGCGGTGGCTGCCTTTGCCCGGGGCGGTGGGGAGGGGGGGAAAGGGAAGGAGGGAGGGAAGGAAGGGAACCGGGAGGGAGGGAGCGGAGCCGCCGCGGGGTTACTCCATCATCCCTGGGAAAAGTTCCCGTCCGGAGCAAAAACTTATGCGCGGCGGCGGCCAATGGGACCTCGCCGCAAAATCACCGCCGCGCACTCGGCGGCCAATCCGCGGGGGCTCCGCACAATGGCTCTGGTGTGTGTGCCCCCCCCCCAGCCCTGGGGATGAGCCCCCATCCCCCCCCGTCCCTCCTGGCTGGGCAGGGGGGGAGAAGCTGGGGAAGGGGACCCGTGTTCCGCAGTGGTCAGGGGCTCAGTGCCTCCATTCTACCTCTAGTCAGGAGAGAGATGAAGTGACAACATGCCAGTGGAGGGGTGTGGGGGGGTTATAATCCCCCTCCTCTTCCAAGCTAAGCATCCCCAGGGAGCCCCATCCACCTCCACTATGTCAGGGAGACCCCAAAGGCATCATCTCTGCTTGCAGAGTGACAGTCATAGAATCATACAATCCCAGACTGGTTTGGGTTGGAAGGGACCTTAAAGATCATCCAGTTCCACCCTGTGCCATGGGCAGGGAAACATTTCCTCCTAATATCTCATCTAAATCTCCCCTCTTTCTGCTTAAAAGTGGGGCATGTCCCTCCAGCTCACCCCAGGACTGGGCAGGGGCACATGGGCAGGGCTCTGAGTAGTCCAGAGTCAGGCAACTGGACCTCTTACATGTCCGAGTCTGTTTAGAGATGCACGAGTCTAATGATGGTCACACACAGCTCGTTGGATGCTTTGGTTGAGTCCAGGGTGCGTGGGGGAAAGGAAAGGAGGAACTGCTTCTGGGAGAGATCCGAAATGGAAGAGGATGTCCCTCTGCCTCAAAGGACAGATGGCAATGTTGGACTGAACTGATCCCAGCTGGGGAAAACTGGCTACAGGCCAGTGAGGAACACTCTCACTGGCCTCCCAGATGGATAAGCAGGGAAACAGTTACAAGGAAATAATAATAATAATAATAGTAATAATAATAGTAATAATAATAATGGAAAGCTAACCAGGATTGTGATTAATATGTACAATAGCACTGAACTTTGTTACCATGTTGGCTTGAAAGGCAAAGTGCCTTCTCTAGGCTGTGTGACTCACCGTGCTCTGCTCGTTACCTTAGGTAAAATCAAGGCCAGCTCTTTCTGTGGGTCAGCCCTGGCCCACAGGGAGGGGAAAGTGCCAGTTCTGAAAGTGGGAGAAGAGAAGGGATTGCCTGGCAAAAAAACCTGATTGTCAGTGTGAAACCTCAGCACCTTGGCCCGGGTGGGTAAATAAAGGCGTTTGCAAAGGGAGGGCAAGCCCACCGAAACCTTGTCTTGGGTAATTTGGGAATGGGAAAGGTGCAAAGCCTGTGCTTGGAGGGACAGGTGGCACCAGTAATAAGGAGCCCAGGACAAAGCTGATATTAACTGAAGGAGAGTTGAATACAGTTTGTCTCAGCAGGGCATGCCTGTATATCTGGGGAATTTTTTATTTTATAAACATAAGGGAGGGATGCGGTTGGAATAAAGGTTGGGAAAGAATGTAGAACAAGAGGCTAATTCACTCTTCGGTGCAAAATCCCAGGTTGAACTCTTTGTTGGATACATCTAACTCCTTAATCCAGATTTCTTTGAAGGCAGAGAGCTGGAAGGGGGTGCGGGGAAGAACAGCTTTGCTGGGTTGGGGCAGGGGGTGTGTGCATATCAAAGGGCACCTTTTCTTCTGCACATCCATCATGGTCTTCTGCTCGTCTCAGGGAAGTCTAAGAAAATAATAATAGTATAATCGTCAATTGTATTGAATAGAAAGTCAGAAGTTTGAGTCAAATTAAAAGTGTAACTGTTGAATAGGTGGGCTTTTTTTCGAGATCTTTACTCTTATGAAGACCTGGATAAGCCATTCCTAGCTCAGACGGATCACTCATCCAGGCTGGATACAGCTCAGGAAAGGAGCTGGAGCTGGGTTCCCTGTACAGCTACATCTGACTGCACAGATCTGCCGGCAGAAGAGGGTGTGAGGCAGCCTGCTTGGGGACTGGCACCTCTTCCATCTTTGAATTAACAGCTCTGTCTTTGCAGAATATTCTGTGCTTTATCGTCCCTTCAATCCTCACCTTGGAAGATGAGAGGTGACATTGCAGAGGGCTCTGTGCTTGGAAAATGACTTTCAGAATTACGTTCTGCAATTTGAAACTTTCGCTCTCTCATCTTCAGCCTCTTGGGGCTTTGATGGGAGACAGTAAAGTGCCTCTTCCTCCTCCCTTCTCTTTTCCTTCCCTGTTCTCCTGCAGCTGCAGCAGCCGGAATTCAGCAAGGTCACTTAACTCCATTGCTTCCCGCATGCTGGAGATCTCAAATGAGGGGGTGCTGGGAGCAGCCTGTTGAGATGAAACAGCCTTCACTCAGCTCCAGCAAGTGAGGAAACAAAACCCCTTCACAGTGGCTGCAGGCTGGCCCACCTTCCCTGTGCTCTGCTTAGAGAAAAGGTAAAGACAGGAGAGAGAAGCAGAATAAAATTAGTTCTTGAGCTGGAGGCTGTTGTCTTTTTTCTAGCAGACGGAGCCCCAAAACATGCAGGAGCAGGCCCTGTAGCTTCAGCTCTCTTTTCCACTCCTTCTGGGTGTTTTTCATCAGCATCTCACCTGGTTCTTGTTTTCCCTCAAATTCCTGCTGCTGCCTCCCCTTTCCCCCTTCCCCAGTGAGGCAGAGCTGGCCCTGGCTCCCTCCCTCTGCTCTCAGTGCCAGGATGGGGGTGTTCAGCCCTTGGGGCTCCGGGCTTGCCAGCAGTGTGGTAGATACTCTTCCCAGGTGCTACTGCCCTTGGTCCTGTGCAGGCGTTAAGGGGAGCAGGTTCAACCCTGGAGCTGAAGAGAGCACAGATGGGAAAGGAGAAAAATCACAGGATCCAGCGCTATCTGGATGGCTCCATGCTCTGGGTCCTGGGAAGCCAGGTGGCTTGAGTAGAATAAGACCGAAGGAAATACAGTCCTTTTGTCGGCTGGGATTTCTGCTCGTGCACTGCCAAACTGGGGGGAGTTTATTCCATGCGTGCAATCTTACACCCTCCCCCACCCCCCAAAAAAATCCATCATGAGGGGAGTTTATTCCATGTGTGTAGTCTTATACCTGAAAATAAAAAAATAAATCCATCAGGATGTTTCACAGTGCACCCCCCCCACCACCTTACCAACAGTCTGTGTTACACTTTCCTCCTTTTAAACGGCCCCCCCGCCCCACAGCAGCCCTGGCTTTTCACTGCTTTTCCAATTATCTGTTTGCTCCTGTCTTAAATCTCTTCCTCCAGCACCTCTCTCATCGCTGTGCAAGGGAAAGCCGGAGAAGCAGTATGCAGATATTGTCAAGCTCAACTTGATAGGTACTGTCAAAACTGCCAGAGTGTGGTGACAATAAACCTTTTAGCTGGCTAACAATTTGCTGCAAAAAGGGTTGACCCTGAAATCAAGTTCTGCTGTAATGAACGCTTTGTCTCCAAATATTTGCATTTTTGCTGACAAGGTTCACTCTCCAGGAGATTTCCTCCGCCCGTGAGCAATCTGCCTGCAGACGAGATGGAGGATGGATGTGGTTTCCCGAGCCAGTTTGTTATCTGGTGTGCAGGAGGGACTTGCAGTGCCCAAAATCTGCACAGCCACCATGGAGGGGGGATGCTAGACCAGGGGAGCTGTTCAGCTCTGGGGTGTTGCTCCCCCTCGTTGCGAAACCCCTTTTCTGTTGGGTTTTGCATGGCAGTGCGATGCTGATCCTAATTTAGCAGACGAGGAAACTGAGGTACGTGGCGATTCAGGACCATATTTGAACTGAACCAGAGAAGCCAAGAAAGTGACAGTCCATGCAGACTGCCTCTTATCCAAGGCTGCCCCAAAGCAGCAGCAGGAGGAGGCTGGAGCTTTGCTGGCACCCTCAGCAGCTCAGTTTGGTGCTGCAGAAAGTGCAGCTCCCCTCCTCTGAGCACCCAGAGATTTGGGACTGCCCACCCTCAGGAGCTGCTGCACTGGATCTTCATCCACCCTCTTCAAAATGTCAAGTGATTTGACCAAGGTTACCAAAGCTGAGCACCTCTTGCGCGCTGCACCAGCACAGGAAAAAGCTGCAGAGTTCCATCCCGAGTGCACACCCGCATGGCTTCAGGTCTCACACAGGCAATTTGTCCCAAAATTGGGCATGTGGCAGAGCAGCAGCAAGGGCAGGATGCTGCTTTCTCACTTAGGACTTCAGCGTCCCAGTTCCATTGCTACAATTACTCCTTGACACTGGAAAAAAAGAATCCCCAAGTGCAGAGTTTTTCACAAGGACGTTGGAGGTGGGAGAGCAAGATTTCATTTCTACTCCTGCCACTGATTTTTGAGGGTGGCCATGGGAAATTCTCTTCATCCGTTTTCCACTCTGACACTTGGCTTTTCTATTTGGAGTAAAAAGTGCTCAGAGCACACCCTGCCTCTGACTACATCTATGGCAGTGGTTGCTGGGCTGGGGTTGTGATTTGCTTGAGATCCCTAAATTCCTAGACAAAGACACAATAAGTTGTAATAAATCCCCCATCAAGCGCAAACCCTGCTGCAGTCACCCCATACAAACACCCACAGAGGAACATCCAGCTGTACCCACACCCCTATGATCTTCTCCCCATCACCCCTCTGTAGGTCCCTATCAGGATTTTTTCTCATGCTTCTTGCTCCGAGGGAGTTTCTCAGCACTGACAAACATCATGATCATCCTCTCAGCCCTCCTGGGCTTCTCCATCTCCCAGCAGATGCCCTAAAGTTACTATTTTCCCCCTCTGCTTTAAAGTCAGGGAGCCACTGGGATGAAAACACCCTGGTTAAAGTCTACAAGCTGAGTTCTTGGAGGCATCATTGACTCCAAACAGTTTGTTTTCTCCTTTTCCTTCTTCCCCTTGTTCCATCCTCTCTGGCACAGGACAATTACCTGCAGCTCCGAGACACGCACCGCGAGCCCCTCGCCAGCTGAGCCATTTCACCCTGTCCTCGTTGCAAACCGAGCTGGGAATCCCATAAAGCACAAGGGAGGGATAATTACTAGTCCCAGCACTGCGATGATAATTAATACTCTGCTAAAAGGAGAGCTTGTCAGGTCAGGGAGCAGAAGGAGGGATGGGAAAGCAAACAGGCAAAAATAAAACCTGAGCGAAGGTTGTTCAGACTCTTCATCAGGGAGTGCAGAAACAGGACGAGGGGGAACGGTTTTAAGCTGAAAGAGGGGAGATTGAGATGAGATCTGAGGAAGAAATGTTTCCCCATGCGGGGGGTGAGGCAGTGCCCAGGGTGCCCAGAGAAGCTGTGGATGCCCCATCCCTGGAGGGGTTCAAGGCCAGGCTGGATGAGGCTTTGGGCAACCTGGGCTGGTGGGAGGTGTCCCTGCCCATGGCAGGGGGTGGCACTGGGTGGGCTTTAAGGTCCCTTCCAACCCAAACCTTTCTGTGATTCCATGATTCTATGTCACAGGGAATGAAGATAATTTCTGCTCTGCTATTACTCACTTTTAACATAAAAATCTCTTCCTTGTGAAACAAGCACTATTCTGCTTTTTTTTTTTTTTTATTTCCCGGACACACTAGCTCAGTCTCTGAGCAAGCATCCTGCAGACCTCACATCAGAAAAGCAGAACGTTCAAAGGAGTAAGAGCACCAGCTCATTCCCCCGTGCGCAGAGAGAGCTCCTCATCCCCTGAGCCACAGCTCTCCCCTCTCCAAGAGTTTTCAGACCAACTTCACCATTCAGGGGACATCAGAGTCTGCCCTTTGATTGGGGCTGTAGAAGGAAATGCAGAAGAAATAGAAATAATTCAGTGGTAGCAATGGGGATCTCAAAACTTAAACTTTATGCATCTAAACTCAATAAATCTGAGCGAGGCGAAGTGTAAGAGAAAGGAGGATGTTCGCCAGGGAAATGTGGGCTTGGGGCTTTCTCCCAGCAGAGACTTGTGGCCAGACTTGGGCCAGTGGGTTCATTTTTCTCTCCCTTGGTCTCATCCCCTGCACGATCTGAAAATGCCTCCGAACACGCCGTGTGTCAGCCCACTTGCAACAACTGGGTGAAACCGAAAAAGGCAACCCGGCACCCACGGTAAAGGGTGAGAGAAACAGAGAGGCACTGGCAAGGGAGAACAATATGTTTTCAGACAAGATTTAAAAAGAAATGTTATGTTAATACGAGTTTGGCGTCATACTGTCATAACACCATCAAAGTGACATGCTGTCACCACTAATACGACTGTTTGGGGAATATGCAACATGAACAAAAAAGCAGTTCGCTCAGAAACAAACTGGGATGAGTCTATATCGTAAGAAAACAGAAAGATGCTGCAATCCAAGGCAGGACCAGACAAATACGTCGCTGCTTCTGATGACAACGGTGCAGACGGGGAGCAGAAGCTCTGAACAGAACTTGCTCCTTGTTTTCCGTGGCCCCTTAGCCTTCGCTGGGATAATCTGCTCATAAGAGAGGAACGGTTTAAGGACAGCTGTTCTGGCATTAATTAAAAAGCCCTACAGTCATTTCCTAATAAAACCACTTTTCTTCTAAGATCTTCTTCCTCGATTTGTTTTAATACCTGTCCCTAATTAAGTCCAGCGAGAGGAATTCACTGCTTCGAATGATTTAAAGACGGATGTTCTCAAGGCACCTGCATCTGAAGGCACTGATTTTTGAAGTCCATGAATTAAATTAAGAGGGGACATTTTCAGGCTGATGGCTCCCTTTTGATTAGCGCAAACGAGCCGCTCTACCGGCGCTGAGTTCAAAATCCTCGCGCTTGCTTTTCCGACTAATTTGGAGACAGTTCAGCTGTTAATAGTCACATTAAAGACTCCAGACCTCAGAGCGCATTGAGGCTGAGTTCTTTAAAAAGGAGTTTCAGCATCACATCACCTGAAGCTTCCCTTCTCCACGCAGAGCGATGGAAACATGCTGCCCAAGGGTGCTGACAGCAGCTTGTTGACCAACAAAATTCTGGCACGAGCCCCGGGTATGAGCCATGGCAACCGGGCTGACAGCACGGCGATGGCAGCTGCTACGCACGGAAAAGCGCTCTTAAAAATATCACGGCTGAAAGCCATTAAAGAAAATAAAAATAGAAAATATGCAAGAAAATGAGGCTGCATGTGAAATAAATCCTGGGAAGTATGTTAGGTTCATTTATAACTCTAGACCGCTCCAAATTTTCCTGGACTTTTAACCCAATGCTTCTTCACTACAAGCAATCCTTTTTTTTTTTTTTTTCAGAAAATGTCAAATTTCCTGCTTTTTTTTTTTTTTAAACTCTTGCTAATATGATCAGAATTGAGAGCTGGGTTGTACGGGACTAAACCCAAATCCCTGATACCTGCTGATTTCCCAGGCTCGTTGACAGCTCAGGTTTTCCCCCACAACACCCCTTTGGCCCCAGCCATCCCCATCAGCTGCAGACTGAGACACCGGGGTGTGAAGGGAGATGCTAGTTGCCTCACTCCTCCCAATACAGTAAAAATCTGATCAGAAAATGTCTTGAAACCTTTCTGAGGGGCATCCTGAATGGTAATTTCACACCTCTTGTCGGAGGCTGCACAGAAGATGATCAATCAATGAGGGGTGATGCGCCAGGACAGAACGTAAGCCCCTCGAAAGCCGTCCCGGCTCCAGCTGAGCCTCGGGTGAGCTCAATCCATTCCCCGTGTCAGTCCAGTGAAGCACACAATTATGCAGGAAAGATTCCGGGCTACGCTGTCTCGTTACGTTAGACCACCGCACCAGGAGCCGGAGAGATTGCAGGCAAGAATTTGCTTATGGAAGAATGAAAAAATGCCTCTCTTCCTGCCCCCCTGCTGGGCTTTGTCTCTGAAAACCTGAAAAATAAGGCAGAAAGATTTGCTCTGAGAGCTTTGACCCATGAGTTGGTTTTCTCATGTTGCTAACAGCTGAGCTTTTCCAAAAAAAACCAAGCCCAGCCTTTGCCATCCGGGCTGAATTACCCGTGTTCCAGCGGATCTGCACGGCGGTAGGCTGGGTTCTGGGCATTTGCTGTGCTCTCCTAGAAAATCTCACCGCCGCTCTATTTGGAACATTAATTCTGAACAACAGAGATGGAATGAAAGCAAGCCAGGAGGCAGGAGCAATATTCAGCTTTCCTCTCCCAGAGGTCTCACCTGTGTTGGCACTGGTTTAAAGATGTTAGAATGGGATTAGGAGGCTAAATCAGATATTTTATTAGTTACAGGAGCCCATTTTCCTTGCTAAGTGATTGAATGCGTGCGCTTAAGGCAAGAGTCTAGGCTGGCTGGTGAAAGGAGGTCCAGGAAACTCCAGGCTGAGATTTCCCAGAGGATCTGATGGAGTTTGCAGCATCAGTCTGTCTGCAAAGACGCTGGTTTTCCTTTCATCTGGAGTGGACGCTGGGTGTTACTGGGAATACCAGCTCCTGGGACATTTCTGACAAGAATTTACATGGGGATATAAAAA
This sequence comes from Syrrhaptes paradoxus, assembly GCA_013400615.1. NCBI lineage: Eukaryota > Metazoa > Chordata > Aves > Pterocliformes > Pteroclidae > Syrrhaptes > Syrrhaptes paradoxus. The sequence goes on from VZTO01002320.1 coordinate 25,993, forward strand.
CATCTAAGATTTCTTTAGAGGAAATATTTTTTTTCCTCTATAGAAGAAAACAGGAATTGAACTTGTGTCTTTATAAGGAGATGCTGTTTGATTGCTTGTAGGATGAAAACTCAAAGGCCTGGTTAGGTTCAGGTCTTCGTGTGGTGTTAGCCAGTTCAGGAACAGAAAAAGCTGAGAAACATGTAGCAAAACCGTTCTTATGAATTTTTCAACTATTCTGCAGATTTAATAAATTAAAATACTTCTGCAAACACTTTGAAGCTTATTCATCTCTGATAACACTTTGTACCTTATCATTTCTAACGGAGCTACAGAGGAAAACACATTATTATGGATTTTGTGGTAGATCCCCCAATTTATCAACCTAAAAAGATTTCAAAGCAATAGAGGCTTTCTCTAGAAGTTAATGTCATATGCTATTTGTCACCCAAGGTTTGCTGAGCCTGCATTCCTAATGAGTGACTTGACAACTTGAGTTAGTGAACACTTGAAGATTTTATCTATGCAAAGCAAGGGGTGTGACCAAAGCAGTTTAAGCCTCCAGGGACACCTTGATCACCCAAAATGTCTTGCATATGCATGGCTGTGTTGTTCAGGGATGTGCACCCAACGGCAACCACAATTTCCTCACCTGAGCAAGCACTGCTCTCGCAAAAAGCCACGGAAGCAGATGCTAACATACCCCAGGACTCAGTCGATGGTGGAAAACTTCCAGTTTCCAAGACATATAATTTTATTCTGCCTCCTTCAGCTCTCCCCAGGGCTATGGCAGAGATGTCTGTCCTTCGCAGGCATTCATCAATCCCCGCCTCGGCGCTGGGCTGGCGTCCTGGCCATCTGCCACGCTCGCTCTCGGAGGGGGCTGCCTCCCTTGTACGTGAATGATGACGGCGTGTACAGGGTGTTACGGACACCGGGACGCTTAACATCGCTAAATAAATGTAATGAATATAGATGATTTCATATATTCATATGCCCCCCCGGACACATTTCTACACTTTCATTTGATCTCGTTGACTTACTGCAGCCTCGCTCCGTGTACTCCACATGAACCCCACATGCTGCGGAGAAGAGCTGGGGAAATTTGGCAGGTAGAAGCAAAAGAGACGCTGGCACCATGTAGGCATGAATGGGGAGCTGGCAAAGTCGTCCATCCCGCTGCACTCCTGCCCTGAAAGCCAACGGGGCTGCGGCTGCCCACCCCATCCACCTACACGTGCGCTTGAGCTGTGTGCTGCAGAACTAGAGACACAAGAACAGGACAAAAGTGTTTCCAGACACATCTGCGGTCTCTCAGCAGGGACAGGGATGCTTGGCGGATGGGTCCTGCCTCCACCTCGGCGGAGGAAACCCATCTTTCAGCCCGTGATGGATTTACTCCTGTGACCCAGCAAGCAGAGGTCAGAAGGCCCTGGCAGCAAACAAATGAGAACTGGCATCTTTCAGAAATTCCTGCAGTAACTTCTTCCCCTGCCCAGCCACAACATCTTTCCCACTGCCCGGAACTGCAGTGGAGGGGCCAGGCAGAGCAATGCCATTCCCAGCCTGGGTGCCACTGGGATGTCTCCCTGGGGCTCCCATCTTGGTCATCTCCTCCCAACTTGACCCACTATTGGGGCAGCGGCTTGAAAAACCACCCGCCAGCATCCCCCATAGCCCCTGCTTCGGCTCACACCTCCCCAGCAGCTCCTGCACCCACCGAGAGTTACGTTCAAAATAAACCAGATGCATTCAAAATGACTTTGTCCAGAAGCAGAGGCACGGTGCAGCTCCGCATGCTCTTGATGTCCCTCTCTCAAAGCCCATGTCCCCTCAGGCAGGCACTTGAGGTCACTCATCTCAGCAAGCTGCTCTGGGTCCTCGTCCCAAATCCTGGCTTGGGAGCCCCTAAAGATGAGTCCATGGGTGCAAATTGTCTGAGCCCCACAAGGACTGAATCCCCTTCCCCTTAAGCCCTCCAATTTGCTTTCCAAAATGTCCCCAGTTAGGAGGGGTGAACACGCTTAGGGACACGATAATTGATTGCATCCTTTTATGGCGAGGACAGCGCACCATCAGTCAGACAGCAGAGAAGAAATGAATTAGCTGGGTTAGTTTTCTTCACCGCTTAGTTGTTCCAGAGAGCCCGAGTTCTGAGGAGGGTGATGAATCATTGTTTATGAAATATTTCTTTCCAAGAAGATGATTTGAAAAAAATACATTTATAATTTATTGCAACCTCTTGCTTTCTCGGGGAACTGCAGCCAAAGGAGGAAAGTTCCTCCTCCCCCCTCCCCGTTCGCCTTCCCTCAGTTCATTATCGCTCTCATCTTATCTCCCGTACCCTCTCCTCACCCTTGGAATATTACATCTCCTCCCGCTTGTGTGAGGAGGTGTAGCTGCGTACGGGGAGCGGGGGGAAGCCAGCGGGAAGGGGGGGGGAGAGACTGGGAAAAAAATCGTCACATATTTCAGGCTGGCTCTATTTAAATGAGTTTGGGATTGTGCTTCTCTGGAGCAGATGGCCCTGGAGATAATGATGCCTGAGCAGCGGAGGCTGGAGCCCCTCTCTCCTGTTGCCATGGCAGGCCATGGGGCTGAAATGGATTCTGCTTATTAAATTTGCGAGCTCTTGTGTACTCAGGATGAATGGCGTTCAGTCATAAAGAGGCCCAACCTCCTCATGTCGCTGGATAGTTTTATCTTAGAAAGCCAGGCACTCTAACTCCGCCAGACGAGGGTCTCATTAACCTATTAACAGCAGCCGTGGAGGAGTTCAACCCTCAGGGGCTTTGAACGGGGAGAGCAGGGTGTTTCCAGGAACGTGCCGAACGCTGGCGGTCCTCGTGGCGTAAAAAACCCCCAGTGAGGGCTAATGTTCAACTATCGGCTCAAAAAGCACAGAGCACCACTCAGCACACAGGGACCCGCGTGTTTGTATGAGATGTAATGCAACGGGGCCCATCGGAGCTTCCAGTGCCACCATTACCTCCAGTATGAATATTAGCAAGAGTTTGGGATTCACCGGGCTGCTGAGGCTTGGATGGTGTAACAGCCCCGTATCTGATTTGCAATATAACCTCTGCTCTTTAAATGAAGATAACATAGAAATATGTATGATATGGCCTTAGAGTAATAGCAAGTGTTTGGTAGGAGAGAGATCACGGTTCATTATAGAAATTGCAGGAGGAGAAAATAGAAATATTTAAGATTTAGAGGACAGATTTCTTAAAAAAAAAAAAAAAAAGAGAAAGAAACAAAAAATCAAATATAAGATTGGTGGTTCTTTCTTTTCTGACTTTCCTGTAGGATGAGTCTTGGCTGACACTCTGTTGTGGTTTGAGCCTGGCTAGCAGCAGAACACCACACAGCCGCTCTCTCACCCCCTGCTGCCAGGGATAAGGGAGAGAATTAAAGAGGTAAGGGGAAGAGAGACTCATGGGTTGAGTCAAGGACTATTTCATAACTTAACTACAATAAAATTGAAAATAATGATGATAATACTAATTATAATAATAATTCTTATATATATATAAATATACAAGTGAGTGATACACAGTGACACTGCTCACCACCTGATAACTAAGGCTCAGCCAGTTCCCAGCTAACAATCCCTGAGCAGGGAGAGTCCTGAAACCACAACCCTGGAGAAGAGATAAGATCCTGAGGGTCTGAGAGACCAAAAGGTGATTGAGAGAGTGAGACAACCCCAGGAGAGAGGGAGATGACCCAGAGTAAGGGGCAACCCAGAGACAGAGAGACAACCCAGAGCATCAGAAATGGGCATTTCCTCCTGCTAGCCCTTCCACCCAACTTTGATTCAAAAGACATGGTGAGACTTAAAGAATTAAAACTCTTTTATCAGTATAAGAGCAAGTTTGCTGGTGATTCAAGGTGTAGCATGGGTGGGATTTTTTTTCTGCTGTACTTCTTTGTACCTTTCAGAAACATGCCCATGGTTTGGAAGAATGGAAATACGATAGGCAGGGAGACAACACGTGTTATGTTATGAGGCAGTTAACTTTGATTAACCAGAGGTTGGTAAAACAGCACTGCACTATATTTAGTTTCACATCACATTTTTTTACATGTTATTATGCAAATTTTTGCACAAGGCTTATTTCAAATGCAACCCAACTCTATTTTCTCCCCTGCTTTGGGGGAATCTGCATTCCTCCATGGCCAACAAAAGCACCCTGTGCTGGGTGCTTTCCTTGCTCTGACAGCATCCACCTGCCTAGCTGACCCTGTGATATGCAATCATCACACCAAAGATTGTTAGATTGGACTTTTTTCCCCCAGGACGGACATGGAGGTGAGGACTGCTTGCTTTGGTGCAAGTCTCTCCACTCCAAGAGGAGAGGTCAGAGACCAAACACCTGCAGACACTCCCATGACCTAGTGATGGGCGTGGTGTGGTCTCTGGCTGTACAGTTGGTGGGTGACTTTCTAAGGGAAATATTTTCCCCTCATCATTGGAAAATGTTGATTTGTTCGAAAGGGAAGCACTTACAGACCAGAAATTGAGGCTGCAGGTCTTCCTTCTTCCACGAGAAGTGATCAGGGAGCCTGGCCTCTTTGAGTCTTCTGGCATCTCGGCAGGTAACTGCAGAGTCACGCAGAAGGGGTTGGAAATGGTCTAAAAACTTCTCTCTGGCTTCCAAATGCGTCATCACAATTATGTAAAAGGCAGTCATTGCACAGGGTTGGTGCAAATCGTTACCTGGACTGAAGAAAGATCATCCTGGCCTCTGTAAATGAAACACAAAAGTCAAATCCAGCCACATTTCTTGGCATTCAGTTCTCCCACCTTCTTGTTCTTAATACTCTTAATGAAACAGTGGCAAAAGGGATGTTCACAAGAATTTTGTTCACTTGGCAAAGCCAACTGGATAGATTTAACATTCCTATTCATTTCCGTGAGTGCTGAGTATCTACCTCCTGCAGTTGGCTTTGGAAGTCCTGGCCTCACTGAGGGACACTGACATCTCCCCTGTCAGCTGTTGGCCTCAGAGCAACTTCTACAGTGTGTGCATCTCTAAGTCGAGATGATACAAAAACTAACTCTCGCTCAGTATCAGCTGTTCAGAAGGCTCTGCAGGCCAGAGGAGCAGAAACACATGCTCAGATTTTCACAGAGCTCTTAAAATACAGCCCCAACAATACTGAGTAGATGCAATTCAAATTTTAGAAGTCTGGTTGGAAGCGCTGGCAAGGTGGTTATGCGTTTACTCATTTCCAGCCGTGTTCCCCAGCAGCTCTCCTGACCTGGGCTGGCCACCGGAGCCAGAGCTGGGCTGGTGGCCAGCTCCATGGACGGGCTGGGTATTGGCGTGGGTGGGCTGAGTGTTGGTGTGCGTCAGCCTGGTCTCCAAGACTTGTCCAGGATGACCTCGGGAGGCTGTGTGAGAGCAGAGGGCTGGAGCCAGGTCTCCTGTGTGCCCGGTTGGTGCTCCCACCCCTGACCCACCACCCTCTTTGTTCTGAAATCCCCATCAATAGAGAGGGTGGAGAAGAGGACAGGCAAAATGCTTCTGGGGCAGCTGCCTACGAGTGCGGACCATAGAAAAGGGATTAGCTCTGTCTTCAAAATGCAAATCCCCTTGACACACGCCAGGCTCGCAGGCACTCCTGCAGCCATTTGCCCGGTCCTGACTTACAGCTTTTACGCAGGCACGAGCTTGCCAACTTAATGTTGGAGGTATGAACACCGGTGAATTAAAACCGAGCCTACAAATGAAAAGCCGATTAGCAGGTATTAGAAGGACATTGAGATGAAGAGGCCACAGCAATGGAGAAAGGCTCCTGGCTCCCACCTTGATTTGTAGCACAACCTCCTCCCCGACCTCTGTGGCTCCTTTGCTGTGTCCTGATCCCCTCGCACAGAGCCTGTGGGGAGAAGCTGACCCCAGAAGGAAGAAGGGCTTCTGCAGACCTCTCCATGGCAAAATCCAACCCCAAAAGTATGCAGCCCCCCCCAAACTGGACACTCATAAACTGGGGGAGTTGGCTTACCAAGTCATCGCTGTCTCTCAAGATCTGACTGCCCACCAGAGTTGGGATGATCGGTAAGGAGCTCCACCAAAGCTGCTGCAGTCTGAGGAGTCCATGAAAAGCCATGTGAGAGTAGAAATTCTTTCCTAGTCACCAGAAGGGGCTGAAATTCAAATGGTCCAAAAGGGCAATCATGGCTTGTGGAAAGGGAAGGACCTGGTGACTTCACATCATTATTTATTCTGTGTCTCTCTCCATCATCTCTCAATGAAACGTTGCTCAGGAGAAGGCTGACACGAGGTGGGCGCAGGAGTCCTGGTGCTCGTGGGTTGGCACCAGTGCAGGGAACCGGAGGAGCAGGCAGTAGATGCTGAGACTGGAGATCACAGAGCGCTGTGTATTTCCTGAGACAGTCGGTCTTACGCCTTAGGATGTATGAAGCAAACAGGGAAAAGCCACTTTAGAAACACTGGCAAAGGCAAGTTTAAAACACAAGATGAAGATTGGTCTTTTCCCTCCCTTTGTTACTAAACAACCAATTTGGAACGTGAGATTTTCTCGCTTGTGAATGCCTCTTGTGTCTTCACAAAGTGGGACATACCCACAAGCAATTTTATAAATTGAAGACAAACACTTCAGTCACGAAGCCAGCTTAACTTCACGGGGAAAACAAGAATAGCATTAACCCGGCACTCTTTAAGTAGCGCGTTTTTTTTTTTTTTCTGTTAAAAAATAAATTACTGCCTATGGAAGGAAGAAAGGAATCGTTTCGCTGTGATAATTGCAAAGCACACAAAAAAGGTAATTTTTTGCCTGACTTACGTTTAAAGAATGTCTCAGCTTTTACCAAACAGCCTTGGTTGCCAACAGAAAGAAAGCACAGAAATATACAAATATTTAAAAACGAGCAAGCAAATCCCTGGAGAAGAAGGAACAACAACAAAAAAAAAGGCAGGGGAAGGGGTGGCAGCAGATACAGAGACATTGCAGGCTGGGAGCTGCTTTTCTGAAACCTCTTGGAAGTTTTAGGCAGGGGCAGCCCAGGAAAGCAATGGCACGAGGACATCCTCAGAGGTCCAGCTCTCAAGCTCTCCGTCCAAGGAAGGACCATGCGCAAAGTGGTCTTGCTCAGGGAAAGCAGTTGTGTTTTTTTTCCTTGCTCTTTGCTTACATATTGTTAATAGTTTCAATAAACATGTGCTATCAGACACACCAAGCTATTTTCCATTTCTAAAATGCTTTATAGGCACTTACGGGTTTATTTTGTTGGGTCGTGACTCCCGCTGTAAATGGGCAGAAAATGGGACATGTTGGGGAGTCACAATGCAGCAAACCCAGGCAGGCTGCAAGGTCAAAAGAGGCAGAAGGGAACACTCCTTTGTAAATTATTTGTGGAGCTGGGAAGGAAGTTCCTTGCATGAGAAAAAAAAAATTATGCAAATTCAAAAAAATTACTAGAAAAAATTATAGAAGAAAATATCCCTGAAAACTTACTTTGTAGCTAATGCAGGAACTTCTGGAGCCCCACATCACTACGGTTGGAGGAATTTTCATCTTCCCACTGCTGTTCTGACCTGTACAACCAGTTCCTCTAAGTGATTCCTATGGATCTGCAAATCCCAGGTGCATCCCTCCCTCCCATCCCGCAGCCCACGCCTGGATGTCCCTTTGGTGTCGGTGACACCGGGGAGCCCTGGCCAAGGAAGGTGGGTGGCAGAGGCGTGCGTGCGTGTGAACCCCAGGAGCTGGATGCATTTTCTTCCCCGCAAGCTGACACGGCTCCGCTTTTGTTTCCTGAGTAAATAGCGAAGGCACGGTGGCAGGCAGGAGAAAGGCGAGGCAGGGCTCGGCGAGCAGCAGCTCCTGTTTACAATGACAAAGGGCTCTGCCACACTTCGGGGAGGAAATTTTCCTTCCAGACTTCAGGGCTCATTAAGTGAGTGGGCACAGCTAATAGGCTTTGTGTGCGGACGGCCCCAGCCTCGCAAGGTCCAGCTGTCACTGGGGCGAATGTCAAAAAAATAACAGAGGGCTCAGCTATTCTCCACCCCGCTCGGGCTTGAAAATTTATCTTTAAAAGGGGGAGGAGCAGGCTGTGAAAAGTAGCAAGCAATTAATGGGAGACAAAAGCAAATGAACCCGCCGGGGCTGATTGCAAGGAGGGGGGAAAAGTCCCCCAGAGCTGGGCTGGAGGCTTTGGGGGGAAGAAATAGAAAAGCTGAAGAGGTTCCCTGTCGAGTAGAAACTCGTTGGGGTGATAAATGCACTGTCAGGGGTGGGAGGATGCTCAGGAATTGAGGGTCCTGGTGGTTCTTCTTGGGGCTGGGCTGATGCAGGCGTCTCCCTGCCACGCGTCTTCGCTCCCCAAAATCTCCATCACAGATGGTGACTTCGAAACAGTGAGCACATGTCTTCCCTCAGATAATCCCGAGGTCAGGCTCCTCTGAAGTTCTGTCTCTCGCTGCCAGCAGCAAGCTGACAAAATTATGCAGAAATAAATATGCTTCTGTGTTTAACTTTTCTCTTTCACCCCATCCAGTCTCAGCCTGCCCTGAAATAATATTTGCATGCGTTGGGTTTATCCCCCTGTCAGCTCCGTCTGGAGGGAGACGCACAAATGGCTTGTTTGAGGGTATTTGTGATTCATGTGATACATCAATGGGGAAAAAAAATTTAAAATCTCTAAAACTTTTAATAGCTTATCGGGTCTTGGCATCCACAGTCCTGCAGAGCATCCCTGCTGTATTTTTAGCTAAACTCAAGCTGACTTTGCTTCCAGGCAGGGAACAGCATCACCCACAAAGGAGCTTGCCACTGTTTCTTTGTTTTGAGGGATGTGCCCTTAATACCTGAAGTTACCCGTGTTTTTAGAAGACATGAGGATAACCCTTCACTTTTACTGCTGGAGACTATTTTTCCATGAATCTTGGAGCCATTGGGTCTCTGCATCAAGGTGAGATTGTGCCCGATCAGCCTGAACTCGTGACATTTACCCAGCGCTTTGCTGCTTTGGAGACGTGAGCCACACGCAGTGGGAGGTGGATATCAAACAATGTAGAGGCCAAAGTACCAACAGTTTTTAAATGGAGAAGTGCTAGCTTTGTGAACATCCTCCAGATTCTAAAAAAAAAAAAAAAAAGGGGGGTGATTCTGGAAACAAAGGCACTTGCAAAGGGGTTTAACCAGAGGGTTTAACATCATTTCTCTTTCTGTCAATTATAAGTTGAAGCTGCAGGGACAGTTTTGCCTCCCTGCATCCCAGAAGTACAGTTTGGGGCTGTCTCTAAGTCCAGCAGAGTCCCAGGTTGGTGGGAAGGGCTGGGATGAGCAATGCTGCCAGGTCATGCCAAAGGAAGGCTGCGATAGACACAGTCCCTGGGGACGGCAAGGCACCTCCTCTCGGACAGGAGATGCTGAACATGCATCACAGCCATGAATGCCAGGAGCGAGGCTGAGACTATTGAATAGTAGGGTAAAAGATTGCTCTGATTCAATTCTGGCTTGAAATAGCAGTTGCACACCTTCCCTGTGCCCCATTGCATCCCCTGTTTTCTCATGCACAGTTATGCTGTGATAAAACATAAGGAGAGGAGGAGGAAGTTTTGGGTTAGTTTGAGGCTCAAAATATGGTCACAGAAGAGGTAAATCATTCCTGGAAACCCTCGAGGGTCCCTGAAAACAGCACAGAAATTTTGCCTGAATGAGTCACGCTGGCGAGAGCTGGAGCTCTCCAAAGACGCAACAATACACCTTGATGGGGAGGAAGCGAAGAGAGAGGCCCTACTCCAAACACATCTGCTCAGATCCAGGGTTCAGCGTGTTGCACTTGTGCAGGGAAATCTGTGCAAACAAACAGTTATTGAATGGGTCAACTGAGCAGAGCGGCTGAAGGAGCCGCACAATGGGGCGGTTTATTCACTTAATGTATGCCAAGGCCATTCACCAGGCAAGCACCTCTTCAGGAGCCACGTGACAAACAGCCTCAATTTGCCGTTCGCCGAGGTCAGGCATTTGGGATGCCACGGACGGTGTTTGATAACAGGAGATACAAGGACAGCGAAGAAGCCATCTCATTTCCAGCGCCTCCGCAGTGGGGAGTTTTTGTTCTCTCTAATTGCACGTTGGGAGCAGAGGGGCTTGCTGAGCTCCTCGTTGAGATGAAATGTTTATGGTTTGGGTGTTTTACCTCTCCCAGCCCTTTCTAAAACTCGGGAAGTCAATGTGTGCTGCCTCACGTTGCCACGCATCCCTCTGTTGCCAGTCCCTCCATCGGCAGCTCACGTCAGGTGGGGTTTGGGGTCCAGCAGCAGAGCCTTCAACAGCCGGGGATGAACTCAGTGTTTCATTCATCTGCAACCTCAGCCTTCTTGATGCTGCAAAACACTCAGGAATCCAGCTGTACAAACAGCGGGTTTGAGAAATTCATCCTCCCCTTCTGCCCAAGGACCCTCCACGGCCGCTCGCAGCTTCCGTGCGTTTGTTTGCTATTCAAACAGATCTGATGGATAACTTTTCTTGACAATAAAGCAGACAGAATGTTTATGGACCGCGAGGGGATCACAGGCTGTAGTTTTTCCCCTCTTGTTGGTGGAAGGTTTGATGGAGCCTCCAAAATCGTGGTGAACACCTGCCTTCAGCGTGGGACGGGGACTCGAGGTGTGAGGGTGGTGGGGATGGAGTTTTACACCATTTGCACAGTCGGGGTGGGGTTGTGCCCTGGGTGAGACAGTGCAGAGCACCCAGAGCTGTTGGACAGCAGATGAACAGGATCTAAACGTCATTTTAAAGTATTTCCCAGGCTCTTAAACAAAAGACAGCCAGAAGGGAAAAGCTTGAGAACAGGGTGATGAGGAAGTGGTGAGGAGGAGCAAGAGAAGAGTCAGGAAAGGGACAAAGGCTGGACAGCCAGGGCAGGATGGGGAACGTTCTGCACCCCTGGGCTCATTGGGCTGGAGGCTGCTCCTGATCCCGTGGTCTCGGGTGGCCATGGGGACAGCCTTGCTGATGGCTCCCCCAGCCTGCCACGCCAAGGTGGAGATTTCGGGGGCCGCACACTGGCCAGCCTCACCTCTTTGCCCGCACCAGTAGTCCCCTTCCCCCTCGATCCCAGGACCCGCCAGGATTTCCTCCGTATCTGTATGCAAATGGCAGGCACCGGGAGAGAGACTTTGTTCAGAGCATCCCCAGCACAGCTGCTCCGCTTCCTGGGGCCGGCCAGGCTGGCAGGAACCCCTCCAGCCAGACCGTGGGCCTTGGGCACACGGAAACTCCCAATAAAGCATTGCATGATTTTAGGGAAAGACCCCAAGCGCTGCCCATCCCACAGCCACGGTCTGAAGGGTCTTGGATAGGGGCAGGGAAAAATAAAACCTGCTCTTATAAAACATCAGGGTAGATCTCTGGGGAAACAGGAGGTGACAAAGGACAGAGCCAAGCTTGGGAGATCAAGCTAAAGCATTTTCTGTATTGGTGTGGCTCCTCGTGTCCAGCCCAAACTGGCTGGGAGACGATTTGCTCCCAGGCTGGAAGACTTGCAGCTGGGACGTGATTGCAGCGCTTTGGTTCCCCTCCAGCCCCAGAGACACAAAGCACAGCCCCTCTGCTCCCCAGTAGGATACCTTCGATTTGCTTCAGTATCTTGGCCAAATCCCTCTTCCTCCTCCTTCTGCCTCCTTCTTGGATTTTCTTTTTTCCTGTTAGAAAGCCATCACACTGTGGAGAAAAAAAAGAAAAAAAGCCCATTGTCTCAAAACCCTGTTTATTTTCAGCAAGAAGTGTTTACAGGGCCCCAGTGAGTTCCCAACCACCTCTGCAAATGGAGAAACCTGAAACACCCTGGGAGGTGATTTTTCAATCTACCAAGACAGCAGCACTAGAAATCTCCGCTGATGCTGAAACGAGCCACTGCTCCCCGAAACAGAGGATAACGTCAGAGGCACCGGCCCCGAGGAGCTGCGTGGGATGGTTGTGTGATGGGGGATGGACAAACCACAGCAGCCCCATGGCCCCTTCTCACCCTTGGAAATCGTGGCAGGTTTTGGGGGACCCATGGGAACCCCCCACTGAGGTGTTTGTGGGGTGTGCAAAAAGGAGCCCAAGGTGGGTTTTTACCGGTGTCAGGATGATGGTGTGGTTCCACGTGTGGCCAGGGTGCCAGCTCCTTGTCCCTCTCGTGGTACCGTCTTCCAAGGGAGTTGTCATTTGGAACTCAAACAGCCGGTGCCTCAGGGGATCTGTTTATTTTTCTGTTTTCTTCTTTCTGCTGGACGAGATTCTCTGGCTCAACAATTTATAAAAGCAGATTTTATTTTTCCCTTCATCCCATGTGACACAGATGCAAATGGGGAACAGTAGGATGCCAGCTTATCTTTTATTTGTGCTTTTAGGTTATAATTGCAGTCTGAATCACTGACTTTTAAGTGACGCTGCGTTCTGCCTCAGCAGAGAAAGGGAGAGGAGCGGAAACAGAGAACGATCCCTTGAAGTTCAGTACCACCAAGCAGCTTTGCCTTCAGACAAAAAGGCATTTGCAAATGTTCCTCCTGTTCGTTAAAGGCACAAACAATTTCCCTGATGAAATAATAAAGAGAGTTAATTGAGATGGAGGGGGGAGGAAAAAAATCAAACAAGAGAGGCAGCTTTAGTTCTTACACGACCATTGTGTTCACGATGGTGGTATCTGTTTTCTAGCTCTGATTTGGGGAGTTCAGAGTGTTTCACCTCACTCCCCAAAATCATCATTTCAGTGGATTGCAAAGCAAAGCTCTGCAGCCCCATCTCCCCACGCAGCCCTGCCTGAGGCGGGCGAGCTGTCTGCCTGCTCTCACCACATCCGTCCCCGCTCCTGCCAGGACCGGCAAGTCCGCTCACGCCACGACCGGCATTATCACATCCCGCAGGAGCCGGGGCAGCCACAGACACGGAGGCAATAAAGCAATCCCAGCCCCCCCGGCAGCATGAGACACCTGGGCAGCCCGGCCATGCGCTCCCTCCTCCCCATCACTCCGCAGGGATGGAGAGGGGGATGCTGCTGTAAATCCCCGACTGACATGGGCTTGGCTGTGGAAAAGGCATTTTCACCCAATATCGAGCCCTAACTTCGTTTTGAAGGATGTACGTGTGTACATCAGCACCCCAGTAGCACCAGGTCAGGGTAATTAGAGACCTTGTGTTAACGAGTAAATAATGGCTCAAGAGCCTAATTGACACTTCCAAGCCCATGCATGTTACTAATGGCCAGAGCTGGACACACAGCCCCTGAGTTAACCTGTGTTAAACCCTTCCTATGGATAAGAGTTATCCCCCTCTATTCCCAACACCAGGAAACCTGCAGCACCAGCACAGGGTGCGAGGGGCTGGGATGGGTGCTGGGAAATGCAAGGGATAGGGATGGTTGCCGGGAAATGCAAAGGATGGGATAGGTGCTGGGAAAGGCAAGGGCTGGGATGGTTGCTAGGAAATGCAAGGGATGGGATCTGTGCTGGAAAATGCAAGGGGCTGGGATGGGTGCTGCAAAGTGCAAGGTGTTGGGATGGGTGCTCTGAGCCTTTCTCCTCAGTTAAAAACCCGTCCCGAGGCTCCCAAGCAGACAATACCCCTGTGCGCTGCCCTGCGTGCCCCCGGCAATGACCCCGGAGGACCACCCTCCTTGGAGGTGAAGGGCAGGGCGGCTGCAGCCCTCTCAATCTTCCCCAGACAAAGCCTGTCTCGGGGGAGCGGGTCCTGGGGAGGGGGCTGGGGCAGGGCTGGCTGGTGGGAAGCAGCAAGGCTGGGTCGCACCACAGATATTTTTGGAGGAAAAGTGGGAGAGCAGAGGTGAAAGGGCAGCCCTCCCTCCCACCACCTCCCTCCCCACCGCCTGGGCTCGCTCCTCCTGCCCTTTGCTTGCCCATCTTGCTGCTCCCCCCCAGCCTGGCCTTGGAAAGGGGGAGACCCCAGCACAATTCATGGAGTATTTCACTCCCAGATAATTTACGGATGTAGCATCTGCTGGACACAAGAGACACTATATTTAATCTCAGCTTTCATGTCCTCTAGCTTTTTTCACAATAAGTTTGGGTTTTTTGGTTTTTTGGTTTTTTTTTTTCTAAAAGAACCCAAAAAAGCACTAAAAGTACCTCTTTGATCCCAATCATAAACCCAGCACGGTCCATCTAGGCAAAATGCATCAAGAAACTCAGCCCAAGACCGTGCCTCGACCCATGGGAGCTCAGCCTTGGGCAGGGTGTGATGGAAACACCAAACCAACCTTCATTTCTTTCCTCTGCACACAGCAGGGGCTGAAACCTGGCTCATCAAGCAAAGCTTTCCTTAAATTAGGTTGATATTATGGACTTGAGAAGCTCCTGGTGACAGGATCAACACAGCCAGGCTAAAATAAACACCTCAGCTGAAAGCAGAGGTGGAGGCGAAAGGCAACAGCAATGAGAGCTTTGAAATGTCCCGTAGTGCACAGCGTGGGTACCCGGCGAGAGACATCCCCGCGGCGCTGCCTTTGTGCACAGCACCAGCAGAGGATGGAAGTGTGAAATGGATGTTTCCTTCACATCAAAAAAAAAAAAAAAAAGAAAGAGACAAAACCCCCCTCACCAGCAAAAACCACCCCCCATCACATTTGCCAGCCAAAAGCTGCTCCAGCCCAGCTGATTTCTCATCCATCCAGAGCCTGCCTCTAATTGTGAAAATTAATTGTGGAGGGTGCTGGTTATTCATGTCCTGATGCTGGGATTAGCACAGCATCACTTTGGGCTGCACACCCAAAGGTTGGAGCCCTTCTCCCTGCAGGCAGAGCCATCCCTGGGCCCCCTGTGTCCCTGTCCCCAGGCTCCACGTGTCCCCAAGCAGTGTCCAGGTGCCTGGGAGCATCCGGGCCAGGCTGGGAGCAGACCAGATGCATACTTTCATAGAGCCTCGCTAATGGCCTTTCAGGTACAACATTATTATTATTTTCCTCTAATGGCTGCTTTTCTCTCTTTCTTCCTCGCTGGCTCATAAAAGGCACATCATAACTACAGAGGGAGGGGGGAAAAAAAAAAAAGAAAAAGGCAAAAGCTTTGCAAATTACAGCAATCAGAGAGCCTGAACCATTAGGAGCATCTGGGACCGCATTTTACATAACAGTGGACAGTTTCTTCGAAACAATTACAGCTAATAATGAATTAGGATTGACTGGGCTGTAAACCTGGCAAATTGCAATTCAGAGACTGTCACTCCTCACCATCCCCTTCTCGCTGGAAAAAGCCCTCCTGATGCTCAGCACCAGCAGGATGGTGGGGATCCTGCGAGGAGAGGAGATTCTCCACGGCCACGAGTGCCGGGTCCCACGCCATGGGCTCTGCTGGATTTGGAAACTTGCCTCCAAACGTGGCACATGGCAGATGCTTCAGGGAAGAGTTTACAGAGTGAATTGATGGGTCTGGGTGCTTTGTCCTTGCCTGTTTCCACTAATCCCAGTTTAGGGATGGATCAGCAGGCTGCCCTGTTCTCCTAAGGAACTGCTTTCCACAGGGACGAGGGGATAGCCCCAAGCACGCTGAGGAGTTGCTGGATTTTGGCCCATGGGGTGTCCTGTCTCCAGCTGCCCCTGGGAGCCCCCCTGACACCTCCAGCCCAGCCTAGTCCCAGGTTTTTGTCCCATCCCATGGGATCTGGGTTGCCCCAGGGCTCACGTCTCACGTGTACCCACAGCAACGGCTCAACACCATCAGAGGCTGGGGCTTTTTCTGCCTCGTCTGGGGCAATGAGATCCCCCCCCAGCTGTAGGGAATCCAAAAAGTGCATGAATTTAATAAAAACCAGAAACGTTATTGCTCTTCTTCTCCCCTTGCCTGCAGCAGTGGTGCTGGCTCTGCAATGCCATTGCCTGGGAACCCGCTGTGCCCACATGGACAGGAGCCGTCCCTGAGCTGTGGAGCCCCTGTGTGTCCCCCCCCGCCCCTCAGGCAGAGCAAGGACACAACTGGGGGGGCACTGCAGCTCAATCCCCCACCATGGGCTGCGTGAACCCCTCCAGCCGGGGCTGCACATCCGCAAGCTCCCACCGCAGCTGCCCAGACAACACAGGTACCCAGACAGAAGTTCAGAAAAAAAAATCAATCCCTGCACTTCTGCTGGAATAAAAACCTTTCTTTAAAAGGCAGAGAATATAGAGAGAGAGATTGAGGGGATGGAACACTTGCAGCCCCCGTGCCGACAGTGCAGATGTGACATCAATGGGGTGAGCTCTCCCCTCTCAAAGCCCCCTTCTCTCCCGAGCTGGCAGGTCCTAAAAAGCCACTTGTTCTGCAAGTTGGCGGCTGTGCTGCCCATCATCTCCCGGGGAGACACAGTGTCACCTCAGGTCTCTAAGATCAGTCGTGCTGGCCCATGCTCATCCCTGTCCCCATCTCCCAGGAGGGTCACCAGCTATGGACAGAAGCAAAGAGGACATGGAGAGGTGATGAGGACCCCAAATCCTCCAAACCCCAGCCCTTCTCATGGGAAAAGCAGCGTATTCAGAGATGAAAGGAGGCCAACTCAACCTTAAGCAAAGGAAAGGGCTGACTGCTGTGTCAGATACACCCTGAGGAACTTTTTGGTAGCTATTCCTCGGTGATATTTGAGTTTTGGGATGCTCAGAGAGATGCTCCACTGCCATCAATCCACAGACCGTGGCTGCCTGCCTTTCCTTCCACCTAAACCAGCCGGATTTTCCATAACAGCATCTCTTTCCCCTCTCTGGGAAACCTGAAGCCTTGCAAT